>VDFB02295282.1:69404-201437 GCA_007258455.2 Sequoia sempervirens
TAGACGCACAAGGTATCTAGGGGAGTCCTCGACATACCTCTACGGGAGGCACAATCGAACACCACTGGCCACAAGCGTGAGTCGAACCCCGCCGAGATAACAATCAAGGGCTCAGACCAACTCTTCACGCCTATCTAGGTATCACCCTAGCTTCGACACTCCGCCAATTACGACATGACTAGATTGGGGTACAGCTTTCGCTCTCCCCCCTTTGTATACCCCGCCGGTACGCGTGGTTGGAATCGTCCCTTGGGGTGATGAAATCCCCAAGCAGGTCCCACTATGAAGAAAGCAATAACCGCTTCCAACTACCCCCCAGGCTCACACGAAGTGCAAGGGGAAAGCGGAAACAAGCTACTACTCCCTTAGGGTAACACAAAAAGACAAAACAACAAACAACAAATATTTACTCCTCCTAATTAAGCTATGTTCTTAGAAAACAACAAGGATAATTTTAAAGAAAATGGAACAAACGGATAGCCCTGCAAGCAAATGTTAGATATTTTATCCCGCTTTCTCCATCAACTTCACAAGAATATGCTGCAAAAGGTTAGTACCAAACACATGTATCCCTGCAAGAACAACGTTAATAAGGAAAACAACAACTGAATCTAAAATCAGAACACCAATTTTACCTTCCAGGGGGGCGCAGTCGCCTTTCTGTAGCAAAACAGGGGCGTAGCCGCCCTTCTGCAGCAAAATAGGGGCGTAGCCGCCCTTCTGCAGCAAAAATGGGGCGTGGCCGCCCTTCTGTGAAAAATGGGGCATATCCGCCCTGGGGCGTGGCCGCCCTTTTGTGGAAAATGGGGCGTATCCGCCCTGAAAATGGGGTGTGGCCGCCCTTTTGTGAAAAAGGGGCGTATCCGCCCTGAAAATGGGGCGTGGCCGCCCTTTTGTGAAAAAAGGGGCGTATCCGCCCTGGGGCGTGGCCGCCCTTTTGCGAGTGGGGCGTGGCCGCCCTTTTGCGAGTGGGGCGTGGCCGCCTTTTTGCGAGTGGGGCGTGGCCGCCCTTTTACGAGTGGGGCGTGGCCGCCCTTTTGCGAGTGGGGCGTAGCCGCCCTTTTGCGAGTGGGGCGTAGCCGCCCCTCTGCGGAAAAAGTGGGCGTAGCCGCCCCTCTGCGTCGCGTTCCTGCAAAACTTAAACAACAGAAAACGTAAAATATGGGAGCCCGTTTGTGGGTCCCACCGGGCGTGCCAGAAATGTATACCCTTGATATTATGCTATTCTAAATGAGCAAAACAACTAAAAACTATGAAAAACAAAATATCAAGAACACCTCAAGATTAGCCAAAAGAGAGTGATAAAACAATGAGAAGAGTAGATAATGCAAGACAAATGGTTTACCTTCCCCTTGTTGCTGATACTCCTTTGATTGGCCCTTGTTTAAGATTGGTTGTGTGCTCCTTGATGGCTCTATTGAAGATCACTATTATGTGCTTGGATGTAAAATGCAAGTGGATGTGATTGCAAATAGGGTGAGTGCACAAAATGGCAGCATGTAGTTGCAAATTGACTAAGTGTTTAAAATACTCATAGAGAGGGGGTATTTATAGAGCAACTTGAATTCTCTAGAGAATTCAAGGGCCAAGATTGATCCAACAAGGTCAAGATGAAGGGCTATGGTGGGTTGAGAACCCACAAGCCCTCACATCTTGACATGTGGAGGGTGAAGTGGCCAAGGGGATGTGAGGTGGAGATGAGTTGTCAAAAAGGTACATGAGGTGGAAAAGGACATGCACCTTGGGGGATGAGAGGATTTCCACAAAAAGGGATTTCTTGTCCCCAAGTGGGAGTGAAAGGGACTTTTGAGGAATTTTAGAATTCCTCAAAAATCTACATGGGAAAAGGAAAGGTAGTTGGGGGGATAAATGTGAATTAAAAATTCACATTCCTAGGATGATCTAGAGGGTAAAAGGTGGGCTCCAAAAAGGTGGGACTTGGTCACATGTGGTGATTGTGACAAGTCCAAGGTTCTAGAAGCTTTGGGAGAAAGGAATGTGAATTAAAAATTCACATTTAAAGGAGAGGAATCTAGGGCAAATAAATGTGAATTAAAAATTCACATGGGAAAGGGGGCTAATAATAAAAAGGAAAAAAGGAAGAGCTGACCAAAAAGGTGGTGCTAAATTTAGCTAATGACTTTGATTAATGTTGTGCAAATATTGGATTATGCTAATTAACAGAAGATTAGAGGCAAGTGGAAAATGTAGGAGGATGTGACATTAATCTTTGATTAAGAGGATGCACATCATAACCTTGAATTAATTAGATTAATTTGGATTAAGGTGATGTTATGGAGGATGTGACAAGGAGAGAGAAAGTGAGGAATTTTAAATTGATTTTTAAATCAAAAAGAGAAGGAATGACTAAGTTAAATAAATTAGTGTATTTATTTAATTTAGAGAGGAATAAGGTAAAAGACAAAGTATCAATTATTAAATTAAATACTTTATCGGTATGAGACAAAGGGTGCGATATTAATTTAATAAATTAATATTACTATGATAGACGCAGAAACAATAAATTTAATCATATGGAAGTGATTAAATTTAGATGTCTACAATTATAATAGCAAACCAAACAATTGAGTCAAAAGTTATGACTCTGGGAAGTTGTGCTACCAAAATGTGAATTTCAATAAAATATCTTTATGGGCAAGAAAATGAACAGTTGGACCTCTGGGTGCCAAAAAAAGGGGAGTTACACTTCCAAAATATTCTAAGGCAGATATTGGTGTCAAATAAAGGTTTGAACAAAGGTTATGGGAGGCAACTCCATTAGTGTAGATTGTGGTTCCAAATTATAACTCCATGGACAACATATTAGCACAATATTCAACGTATGAGTGAGATCAACACTTCATGGACAATAGCTATAATTTCCCTAGAAATTGTGCCACTCTATTGGTATAATTTATGGGATATCAACTTACACATTAACAATACCTTGAATCACCAAAATACTAGGGTCTTCAACATGAGAACAAAAACTTATATCCTTGGTAATGAAACCATTTTATTGGGTTCCAAAATATTTTCTCACACTTCTAGAGGGATCAATCCACTTTAATTTTAGGGAAATTTAATTCTTGGAGGGTAGATAGATCAACTCAATAACAAAGAGTGGTTGATGACAAGATAATTGTTGAGAGTGAATAATATCCCCTTCACTTCAAGATCAACTAGTCCTAGGAGGGTATTCTTCAAGATATCCTTAATAGGATTGAGCACAACTAAAAATTGATAAATTACACACAACAATAGTATCTAGTGTATGCCTAGCCCCAAAAGTTATCACTAGAGTAAGGAATAGCCAACTGCACATATAACCTCTATTAAGCTAATACAAATTATGCAAGACATGATTTCAAGTAAGAATAAAAATTCTTGAAGTTTTCTAGAGATGTTCTATAAGAATAATATAATCATGAAGTGCACACAAACTAACTTCCTAGTCATAAACTATTGGTGAAAGATATTTTGTTTGTGTCTTGTATTAGGTTATAGAGTCATAGTTTACCAAAAGAAATAACACATAAATAATAAAAGAGATTATATCAAACAACTAGAGATAATTAATAATCCCTCTCTAAACTCCAAAAATATATATGCAATAAGGAAATGACCATTACAAAGAATGATTTAAAATTTTGCAACATTCATCAAATGATTATTACATTCATACCAACAAATAGGGTAAGAGGAAACCCTAAGCTAGGAAAGACCTATCACAATTTTTCACTGAGAAGTTCTCTTGAAGACTCAAAAATGGCCAAGGAGATATTTAGTTACAATTTTATTTGTTACAAAAAGGTTGTCCTTTTGTGATTTGATAAAGGAGCTACTCAAAAGGTAATAGGACTTGCAATATTCAAAACCCTAGAAGGTTCTTGACACTTGTAGTTGTGTGGAAAAGGACAAATGACCAACCATTCTTTTGGAAAATAAATTAATATTTATAGCATTTTATTCGGTTGTTGAATCCTTGTGGGAATTTAACTAAGAATCAAATCTAATTAATATGGTAGGTGAAACAAAATTCTATAGTTGGAAGCAAATGAATGAAATGAGGGTGTGGGAAAATGCTATGAAATTGAAAAAGAGAATTGAAAGAAATGGAAGGAAAGGAAGGAGTCTAGCTCCACTTTTGAAACTCCACAAAGGAGAAGGATTAGGGAGTGTAGGGACACCATGTGGAACAACATGAGGGAAGTGGATGAAGTGAAGGGAAAATATTTAGATCCACTTTGAAAGGCCACAAGGAAGGGGAGAAAGAAGGTTGTGGGAAAGGATATAAGGTTTAAATCAACATCATGATTCTGTGAAAGGAGAAAGTGAAGGAAAGGTGAAGGAATGAAGGGTGCAAAGAACTTTGTTAAACTATATACTAGATTTATATATTGGATTGGAAGGAAATGTCTAGATGCCCACTAAAAATCTGTAAATTTATAGAAACACCAAAAATTAGCCAAAAACGCCCCATACTTAATATTTTCTTAAATCCTTCAACTTCATTTGGAACCTTGGGTGAACTTGTTAATATTTTTGAAATTTTTTAAACCTTGTCAACAAGTTAACAATTTTGTGAACTCGTTGAAATCAAAGCTTGTTGGGTCTTTCTCAATACTTTGGGGTTGGAGTGAAACTTGTTAGTATTTTTGGTGCTTAGCAAACTTTGAAAACATCTGACACCTTGCTTGTGGGCACTTTTGGAGGTTCATGAATTTCATAGCCTCTTGAAAAAGTGCAACAAATGAGAGAAGGATTACTTGTTGGTGCTCCAAGAAGTTAGTGAACTTATGAAATGGTTGACACAACTCCACACTTAGAAGCTTTTTGGATCTTTGCAATGTCCAACATATGGTATGCACATGAGGGATGAAGGAGAACAACATTTAGGGAAATTTGACAAATGGAGACCCATACAAAGATTTCTTGTATTGCTTATATGTGGAGCAAAATGAGGCCTAAATACACAAAGGATATGGGACTCAAGTAATTTTTGACAATATCAAATTTAGTCCCAACATACACAACCACACATACCTTACACTCATGAAACCATGCATTTACAATATCCCTCCTGCTATACATGGGAAGGGCCTTTCTTTCTTTATTATTGCTTCTTGATCTCCTAAGCATAATATTCGTCATAATGACAAAATCAATCACTTATCCTTGCCTATAAATTGAGAATGTCAATCTTCATTTCAAAGATTAGCTAAATGTTTCTAGTCATTCACATCAATACTATCCATGATTACATATTCAACTTGATCAATTCCTTAACTGGCAAGATAATCAACTAATCTATTTTGATCTGGTAGCGAAGTTGGCTTAGGCCGTGGGTTTGCTCCCCATAGGTCTTGAGTTCAACCCCCCGCTCTCGTGGTTGATCGGTAGGCCTATATGCGGGCTATGGTGTCCACCCGTAAGGGGCTAGTGTCGTCCCAACTCACCCCAAATACCAAAGATATAAACTGCTAGGCTGAGTCGAGGACACCCCTGCCACATATAAAATATATATATATATATATATATATATCTTAAAACTTGCAAATTTCTTTTGACATAATGAATTTTCTTCTAATTTTATCCTAAGCTTCAAATTTGAACAATCTATTTTATTCATTACATTTACCACTTTTAAAAAATCCCCTTTTATATCAAAATCTCTTATTCCATACCAAATACATTGCTTTCACAATTAACTAAAAAGACACTTCTATTTAACTTTATTATTAATCTTATATCCTAAAGACTTTGAACCTCCAAACACAAATCACATTTAACATCTCTTAACCCACAAATCCTAAATTCCCTTTCAAAGTTGTAGCAAAATTCAATTTTACTCCTACTTCGGTTGTGCCAAGGTGAGGGATCTTCCAAGCAATACAACGCCGCCAACGATATATGCACATTATGTCACGTGGCAAAAGAGTACACCAAGTTATTTGTCTTGTTACGTAACTGTTTTTTAAATTATTAATTAATAATAAATTATTAAGGGTCCAACGTCCACTGTATTATTGTTGAGCAAAAGATAAAAATTGTAGTTGAAACGCACATGGGATGTTGTGGCGATCCAACTTGTCATTTCACCTAACGTTAGACTCCAAATTTAAAATATTCTGCCCTTTTGGTTTTTTCTTTTTTAAATATTCTGGCTTTTGATGGGGTGTGGGGAAGGGGCACATAATTAATACCTAGGGATGTCGTTTATGTTGGTTTCATGTGTTACCCGTGTCATTTGAGGTCTATCTCTTTCTTTCTTTTTTAGGCAATCAAATATTATAATTCAATATATTATTAAAAAAAAAAAAAATTCTTCATTATTATTAATAATTATTTTTTATTATTAATTACACTACTATTGTTTTTTATAAGGAGAAAAATAGGTTTTGAATGGACCATAAACCATATATAACAAGTTTTGAATGGACCTGAAACCATCAGGGTTTGAAAGGTCCCGAAACCCAAACAAGGATGGTCACGCTGCCTAAAAAGAAGTTAAAAAAGCCTCGTAGCAAAACAAAGACAAACCAGCAGCCAACACCAGCTGCCCAACATAGAACCAAGATCTTACGTGGATCTAGAACCCATTGGTTTTGACGGGACCAACAACCCATTTGTTATTAAGGTTTAATATATGTATAATACATTCAATAATGGGTTGACACACACATTTTAAATATGGTTGGGAGTTGGCATATGGAGATCTAAATCACGATGGCACAATTGTTAGGAGAAATCATTGTGGTTAGTTTTATTAGATTTTTAGCTAGCATGGGTAGTGAAGTTGGCTTGGGTTGTGGGTTTGCTCCCCATTGGTTTTGGGTTCAACTCCCCTCCTGGGTTAACAAAAAAAAGTTTTATTAGATTTTTTGTTGAGAATCTTGAATTTAGTTAAGGATTTACCTCTACTTGTCATATGATTTTTTTTATGATGGTTTGATTATTTGAATTTCTTAAGAAAAATATAAATTGTCAAAAAAATGTTTAATTTATGAAGAAATTTATAGAAAATATTTTATATTAAAATATTTTATCATTTTTATTAATCATACATATTAAGTATGAAAAAATATATAAATTTATATTTTAAATAAAATAATGCAAATAAATAAGTAGAAGATTGATAGATACATCTTTTATGGTGGTCTCTCCCTACTTGACCACCACAAAACCCCTACTTACAAGTATATTAGAATAGAAAACACAATCAAGTAAATGATTTTTCTCTATTTATACAATGGTTATACTTAATTGTCATGACTATCACCCTCAGTAGATGATGTTTTTATATATAAAATTAAAAATAAATATAAAATTAGAAAAATAATGATAATTATTAGTATTAAATATAAAAATGTTAAATTTACTATTACAATTCGCTGTAAGTTTCTAAATTCATATTAAAAATTATTCAAGACAATCTTATTAAAAATATTCTAAAAATTAAAAAACAATTATATTCTAGATCTTTGAAAATATTTTAAATTAATATGTATTTTTATAATTCAAACATTATAAAATGATATATATTAATATTATAATTAAAATATTATATTATATTTACTAATAATATTTTTTTACAATTTACTAATAATTTAAAATTTCATATATATGGTTATATAAAACTATAGCAAGTCAAATTATATGGCCTAATAAGTTCTAAATAGACTGACTAAAATTGAAAAAACAACTCAAGGCTCATATTTTTTCGCTTGTTTTTAGTTAAATATATTTAAGATATCTATATTAATTTTTAGATTATCTTTTTTTTTCTTATTCGTGAAATGGGAGTGAATGATTTTGACTCAAAAATTATGCAATTGAATCATGACAAAATGTAATAATTTGATATACTTTAAAAAAACACTTCATTTTTATCACCATGAAGTCTCTTTTATGATCTCTTTTATCACCATTAATAATTTGATATACTAGAGATGTACAATATTATGAACTCTAGTTGATGAGATCATAAAAGAGACTTCATCTCAATTTTTAAAGCAACTCAAATATAACATTATAAATAAATATCTCAACTATAGTATAAAAGATAATTGTATTTTCCTTAAGAGGAGATGAACAAGTTGTTTATACCCCTCATCTATCATTGGGTTGACCATGACCCACTTTTTAGATAAAAGTGGAGTAAACAATATAATCTTAAAATAATATAAATAAATAAATTTAATTAATTTTGATCATTTTAAAATAATTTTTTATTACTTTGATTATAATTTTTTAAATTTACATTGGAAGTATAATAAAAAAAAGTTTGAATGAGATTACTTTCAAATTTTGGTAGATTAATTTTATGCACACAAAATTAATGTTGAAAGTCATGACAGGAATGAACCTATATACCATGAACTTTTGTAGGTATGTCACCTAAAACTCTACTCCATTTACCATCAAAAATAGGTAGTATTGAAAAAATCTTTGAGCAGACTCATTTTTTTAGGATCAAGCTCTCCTAGATTAACCCCCTAGAATCAAGATAGGTAAACAATCAACAAAAGAACCCAACTTTACTCAAGATTGCACCATTTATCAATATATAATTATAATAATTCACTCCATTATAATGGGCCCAAAACTAAATGAGAGTTGATATGGGTATGCATATTTCACTATTACAATAAGTAAACGTGATTTTTGAAAAATATCCAAAAAAATTTCAACAAATAGATGTTTAAATGAAATTTACTCAATTTTATTTCATTCAATATTTTATGTTCAATTATTTTTTATTATATTAATTATTACTATTTTCTACACATTTTATTATAAAGAATAAGAATTACAAAGACATTTTGATTTTAAAAAGTCTAAAGATTATGAAAGCATTTTCATTGAAAATAATCAAATCATTGCAGAGTTAAATCATATTTTCTAAAGTGAGGTTCAAAACCAATTGCATTATCTACACAATTTATTGATTCTTACACACCAACTTAATTTAAAGGATTATTTTCATGTTTTATTAGTTCAATTCTTTGTTGAGAAATAAGATATTCTCAAAAGAAAAAATTTTATATATTTTTTTAAAATCTTAATTTATTTCTAATTCATTATTTTTTTCATGAATATTAGATGTTTAATGATTATGAAACATTTAAAAGTCAATTACATTGTTTATTAATTCTTAAAAATCAATTTTCAATTTTATAAGAAAAAACTCATTCATTTTGTGTTACTTTAAATCCATATTGTTGATATATAATATCATGCTTATTTAACTATTTAAACATACTCACTAACCCCAGATCCAAATAATATATAATATTTTATTATATTTAATTAATTTTATTCTTTATTAACTATCAAATAATTTCCACATTATATCTAATAAATAAAATCTTTATGGTAAAAAATACTAATATAATAAACATTATTTGATATTTTTTCTTTTGCTTACTATACACGTATATTTAATGTTTACCCTGTGATGGTATCTTAAAAAGATCATGAGGCCCAATAAAAGGAAGCAAATGGGTGGTTGATGGGATTCCCTTTTTGACTTTAAGCTTAAAGACACTTTGTAGTGGGGTCCTATGGAAGTGGATTGCTTCTATTATTGTTTCTATGAAGTGGGTGGTTTCAAGTAATTTATTCAAACAAATAATCTTAAAAATGAAGAATTATTTCAACAATAATATTATTGTATCAAAAAAATAGATAATATTAATTGTTTATTACTAATATTGTAGATAAATAATATAAAATGTTTCTCTCATAACTTATTGAATATTGAAAAAGATAAAATAGGGGTTTAATAAAATGTTTGGCTTTATTATAATTCATTATGTTTACTTTTACTTTAAGAAAAAAAAAATCTTAGGTTAATCTATAGGTTAATCAAATAAGATGTTTTTATCAATTACATCTTAGTGTGTACCCATGGATGTTTTTTTTAATTTAAAATTTATATGGATAGAGTTTAGTATTTCACATTAAGTATAGTAGAATGTAATTGTGAAATGCTTTGAACTAAGAAGAAAAACAATTTGAGATAAATGTTTTTGAAATTAAAAGCAGCAAATTAAGGGTGTCCTCCCTTTAGTATATATATATTATAATGTTAACGAAGGTATATATATTATTATAATGTTTCAAACTAAATAATATTGAGTATACATTCAAAACATTAAATTAATTGTTTTGTATGCTGTGAATATTAGTGAAAATTCAAAAAGAATATTTAATTTTTACTTTTTTTTGGTTTAAAATGCAATGATTATTTTGACAAGCTAGTATTTAAATATGTTTTCTTAAAATGTAATAGTTTTTTTTTATTTGTAAGATATAAAAGTGTTAATGATGGTATATATATTATATTTTAAACTAAATAATATTGAGTCTACATTCAAAACATTAAATTAATTGTTTTGCATGTTTATAATATAATTTATAAACAATGAATATTAGTTAAAATTCACAAAGAATATTTAATTTTTACTTCTTCTTTTTTTGTTTAAAATGCAATGATTATTTTGATAAGCTAAATTCAGTGTATTTAAATACGTTTTCTTAAAATATAATAGTTTTTTTTATTTGTAAGATATAATAATTTGATTTTTTTGTTTTTGTCTTTTATAATATGAATGTGAATCATATTTTCTAGTGAAAAATGTAGAAAGAAAATTTAATTCTTTGCTTTCTTTCTTTCTTTCTTTGATTATTTTATATTGGATTCATCCCATAGTTACATCTTTTTCAAACACATTCTCAACCATAGATGGCTTTATAATATGGTTTATACACTTTGATTTGAATATTAGTAGAAAATTAGAAACAATATCTAATTCTATAAAGTGCAATGATTAATTAGATAAGATAAATTCAATGTCGTAAAATATTTTTTGTAAAATATAATAATTATTATTTTAATTTATAAAATATAATAATTATAGTTTTTTGTTTCCTATTTTTTACTTTATAATATGAATGTAAAACATATTTTCTAGTGAAAATGTAGAAAGAATATTTTATTCTTTGCTTTCTTTCTTTGTATAAAGTGTTTTATTTTTTATTTATTTTATATTGGGTTCATGGAAATGTCAGATCTTTTTCAATGCTCAACCATCATTCTACCACATTTTCAACTGTCAATCATTAAAGTCAGTCAGTAATGTTTGTGGTCAGATCTTTTTCAATGGTCAGCCATCATTCTACCACATTCTCAATCGTCGATCATTAAGCCAATAAATTTTATATAGGTAACACCTTCGACATAATTAATAATAATTATGGATATAAATAATTTTATAATTAATTTTAAATTAGGAAAATAAATATGAAAGATACGAGTATTTAGTTCTATGATTGAAGAGTGGATGATTTTAGATATGGTATTGAATTGTAAACTAAATTTAATATAGAAATACTATCTCTTTGTATGTATAATGTTTTATATTTTTTTGTTGAACATGAGCATTATGTGAGTTTGAGTTCATACCTTAGAGTCTTTATTCCCTTTGTTGTTTCATCCTTCTACATAGATCAAATCTTTGTATTTCTATGTGTGAACAAGCAAACATAGAAAACAAATAAAATACTCAAATCATGAAATCTAGGTCATATTCATATATAATTGTCACTTCTAATTGAGCTAAGAGACTAATGAATTAAAGATGAAAAACTATAACAAGTCCCTAGCACTAAAACTCTCTTAATGCACTCAAAGCCTTGATGTGCTCAAGATATTTTATGACAAAAGATTGGATATTGGTGCTCAAACTAGTAATGTAATAGTGCATTCATGAAGTATATTAAAAATAACCCATATGCTAAGCTATTTATAGAATTAGGGGAGGAAAAATAAAGGGCTACGACTAATTAGAAAGATCAATGTTGGAGATTTCTTGAGAGGTTTAAAGTCATGAGAGGCCTCTAAGTGGCACCTTATAATTGGTGTACAAAAGAATTTATATGATCTACAGAATTTGGATTGTGGAGAACTTAAAAAATGATGGATGGTAAAGATCAAAAAGAACATTTTTGGAAGACCAATTTTTTGAGTTATGTGATGGGATAAGATTTTTTAGATTGAATGGATGGACAAAATTTTATTAGAGGACTTTTTGGAGACTTGTGAAGCATGGAGCATGTACATGCAAAAGTCATTTTTGGACACATGTGCAATCTTGGACCTTTAACAAGATTTGCCTTGATTAATCATGTTTTAGATTATGCAAGTGACTAGCTAAATTAAATAATTTATTTTAATCAACTAATGATTTGAAGTGAAAACACAAATTAAATAAATATATTGTATTTATTTAATTTTGGAATAGGATATTGAACTTAACTAAATAAATGTTGAATTTATTTATGCAAGGTTGGATATTTGAAAATGGTTGATTAATTAAATAAATTATCCTAATTAATTAATACTAGAGGAAGAGTCAAATTAATTTAATAAATAATTAAAATTACTTAATCAATATTAATAGAAGGATTAAGATAATTAATTAAATAAATATGATTTATTCAATAAATTTAGAAAGTGATGATGTCTTAAGAAATTGATGACAATAGAAATTTTGAGAGGTGATTTTAGGTGTCTACATTTTACCCATCTTTGAGATGGTGTTGCAACTAGAAGAAGCATTATCATTTCAAACAAAAATAAAATAGAACACTTTTAGGATGAAAAGGGAAATGATATACCCCATAGATTAGAAAAAAAATATGTTAATAAAATGGAGGGATAATGCCCCCTCAAAAGGTTAGTCAAGAAAAAATTAGCATAGGTGACCTCTCAAACAAAGAAACAAACAAAAAAATAGGAAAGGATGGAAAATGAGGAGAAAAAAAGAAAAATAGATGAATAAGGTTGAAAATGGATGAATGGGAGGAAAAGAGGTGAAAGGGGGTGAACATTTTGATCGCAAGGAAAATAGGGGTTTGGGGGTGAATAAATAGGGGTGGGGTGAAAATATTTTATTTTCAAACTCAACCTTAGAGTTCATAGAGAAAATTAGACCAAGGAGCTAAGGAAAGATGGAGAACTTGCTAGTAGATTAACACCTAGAAAAGTGTGCACATGCACTACAAGTAGCCTGTAGAGATGAGAGCACCAATATGTATGAAAATGTTGAGCTTTGGGTGTATTTAGGGGTCACTAATGGGGATCAAAACAATGAAGAAAGTGTGCTTACTAAATCATTAAACTCACCTTTCAACATGTGCATGGGGTAATGTGTGTGTGTGGGAAGGTGAAGTGTATGTGAAGTGTTCCAATGCATGTGTCGAAAGTAAAACATGTGTAGGAAAAATGTTGTGTGTAATAATCTTGAATTTTTTTTTGGATTTGGAAAATGTATAGAAAAATGGTGTATGCTTGCATCTTGAAAGATATACATTTCATCATGAGGCATATGCATGTATTAGCACATGCATTCATAGTGAGACATATGCATTTTTTAAATTCAACACATGTATGCATAGATTAGTACATGCGTAGGAAAATTGATTGTGATAAGGTTTGATAATTTTAGCTAGATGCAAGACTGATTGCTATCACTAGTGGCATGAGAGATGTAGTCATGATTGCTATAGTTGATAAATCATTTTGATGAGTTGGACTAACACTACTTGGATTAGTGTGGACTATGGCACATATCCCATATATCAATGATCAAGGTGTGTCAATCTATTCTAGTAGTGTTAGTATAAATATGGAGTAAGACAAGTATGTTTCACCTACTAGCAAGAGAGATTACTAACACTAAATGATGTATGGAGGATCTTACAAATTTTGATCTATGGGTACTCAATATATTAAAGATGTTGGGACCTATAGGTTGTATGCCCCTCCATTAGCTAATAAATTTGGTGCAACTAAGGCATGCACTCAACTCAATAGACCCAAATATCCTTTATGAAGTGATTCATCAGCAATTAGGGTTACACTTATAATGTTAGACCAAGGATGTATCTTCTTGGATGATGTTAGTATTATATGTACAACTTAAAGGTTTTTATGGTTCCTAAGAGAATGAGTACAATAATTGAACTTGATTATTCAAAAAAGAACTCATATCGCAAAACTTAGAGATCCTATAAATATCCTATAACTATTGCTACAAGCTAAATCTAGTGTTGTGAATTTTTTAGATAACACAAATTAATTCCTACAAGTAACAATAATGAATCTCTTGACAATTAACCAATAATCTAAACTTAAAATATTGAAATAGCTAGTCATGAATACTAACAATACAATTGCAGGGTTACCTCAAGTGGGCCCTTTCTTGGGTTATTGTACTCTTCTAATTCACATAAATGTTAATCAATCATTTATGCCCTTGTCACACCCCATTGTGCATTTACCTATTCTATTACTATGCTAGGGTAAATTATTGCATGTGTGAATGTATTTGGAATTCTAATTGGACATAAATATATGTGATTGCACTTTGCTTATCAAAAGTGAATGAATGTTTATTTCATTTGATGTTAATGGAATGGAAATATGGAATGTATGATTATTGAATTTGATATTCTAACTATGAAAAGGATAATGCAAATGTTTGTATTGATGAACAACTAACTACCATGAAAATTTGTTTAGTCGGATGCAAGTTTAGGATCAATCCTCTAGAAGGTAGGGGTGTAGATTCTAAACTAATATTTTGTAAACTTGCTAAACCTACACAATTCAAAGGTTTATCTAACTGAACAATCCACTCAACATTGCAAAGACTACAATAAAATTTCAACCCAAAGTTTGTAAACTTGTGATGGTGCAACATTATATATGCCTTTAGAGACTCAAAACTATTTAAAATATCCTATCCAAATGATTCTACTTGTTATAAATTCATAGGATTGTAAAACAATAAAATACATAACTAGAACTAGTGGATACATGTACCTACAACTTAGACTGTAACTGAATTGTTGCTAATAAAATAGTGTTGTGTCAACTCAAAATTGATAAAAACTAATGACTCAACTAAATTAACCTCTGGAGTACTATTGGTTAACCATTGCATGCATATTCATAAGCATTCATTAACAATATGCAAGATATGAGATTCTAGTTAACTTGCATATAGCTCATGAAGTAATGATAAATGAAAAAAAAAACTATTAAACAAAAATTAACAAATGAAAATGAAGTGAGGAACATTACCTTGAGTGGCCTGCTCAAGTGGTTGTTCTCACTTTAACTGAACCCAAATCTAACTAACAAATTCTACACATCCAATAATATTAACTCCATTCATTGCATATCATGAAGATTTACACAATATCTTTCCATGGATTGTATTCAATCATTATGAATATTCATCATGACTTGAAACTAAAAAATAACTAGTAACATAAAACTAAAAAATCAACTGACTTATCTACGGATTCAACCAACAACTATATACAAGCTTGAGGGAATCTTATTCAAATCAAAAACTAACTGAAATCATTAACTCCACTCCCAGATATTAGAGCGTAGAGTTAAGAATGATTTATTCAACCTATATTTGAAAAGAAAGAAGAATCCTAATAGGATTAAAGCTTTGTTAAAACAGAATTGCATGTAAACATACAAACATTTGTCAAAATCCTATCAATAAAGGAGTGCTCTTCTTCAATGCTTATTAACTAGTTATAATAACGCACGTTCAACCTTCATCAAGTTCCTTTAATCAACAATCATCACATTCAGCTTAATCTAGAACTCCTTTGTTTTGTTGTCCCAGTCTCCTTTTGTTGTGGGCTCATCTTGCAACTGTTGCATGCCACAGTTCCTCTTTGGCTATAAAAAGGTTAATTTTGCAAAGTATGTACACAAGACTAACTATCACAATCAAAATATAGCATTCCATTAATATTTCATACATATCTTCATATAAACCATACAATACTAGTATATTATTACCATATTCCCATCATTATATTTTAGGTTCAAGTCTATATAATAGATATGAAAGGATAGTATAATATAGGAGCATTGTCTGGAAAGTATATCTAAAAGTGTCTCAAAATATGTATGAAAACAATAGAAAATGAGCTATTATCTTGACCTATCATCTCCCCCCAACTAGCCTTTTGCTTGTCCCCAAGAAAAACAATAGGGATATTGATTGTACTGCAAAGTAATTTGTCTCAGGTCCATAATTGCATTCACCACCTGAATCTTTTTCAAATAGAAACCTTGGTATTCAGTAAACTGCCTCATCATGATAATTCTTGCTTTCTCACATTCTTCACCTTTCTCCCCAATCCAATGTGGAACTGGATAGAGGAGAATAAGTGGATTGAAGGTGACGATACCCAATAAACTCCTTTGTTAACACCAATTGCTATATACTTGTGTACCCTTTGAATCATAGTAGTAAAATTATACATAGAATGTAGTTCCTTCCTCTATAATTCAGGGGTTAAACTATTCCATCTGTTATTTACATACTTGTAGCACTATTTTCCTAAGCCCTAGATAACATATGCATTCTTTCATAATCTACTTTCCTGAGTTTCATGATTTTCTTGCCCACCCCTTTATGGTTAATGAGTTTTAGCCATTCATCAATGACTACATTAGGGTTTTTAGGCTCTTTTCTTATGGGGAGAGCCATTGATTTCTCTTTTTCTTCATACTCTTACATTATCTCACCCCTGAGTTGTTCATTTCTATAATAGGATGCAAGTGCTCGTATTTGAACATCCCCTACAAAAATTAGAGGGTTCCATTCTATCTCATTTGGCACTACATAGTTGTGTAAATAAAACTCACACAATTGATCTTATTCTTTAGGTATAGAAGCAACAAAAATTTCAAGAAATTCAAAATTTCTACTCATACCAACAGAATGTTTGTTGATTAACCTGCTAAACTGAAAGCATAGAAATATTTCCTGTAAAAATAATGCATGTGTTCTCAGTGGAGGTCTACATCTCACAATATGTGCAGCTTTATCTGCTACTTCCTCCAATCAGACTATTGATCTATTCAAATCCATATCTCTCTTTTCCAGTTCCTTTACATATTCTTCTTTTTCTTTCTTCCATTTCTCGTTTTCATGTGCAAGCTCATTACTCACTTTCCACAATTGATAGCCAAGTGACAAGGTTGTGTGGTAATCAATATTTCTAAGTGAAGGAGGTTTATGATCTAGCATTGTCGATTCTCTATCCCCTATTTTGGTCATGGCTAGTTGTGCCAACAAATCATGTTTAGTGCCATGGTCATACAACTGCAATTTCTCCTCCATCTCTTGCATTTTTGGTTCTCTTTCCTTGTCCTTTTGTTCATAATTTTGCACTAACCCCTCCATATGTTTAATCTTGTCTAAAGCCTCTTGGAGTTATTTCCTTACATCTCTTTCTTCTATGTACATCTCCTCTATATCTACAAACTATTCATTTCCTCCCTCTTCATAGTCTCCATGAATAGGACTATCTAGGGTTTTTGTCTGTAATTTCTTAGCAGTAAATATATCTTCTGATTTTGAATCAGAAGTTGTTAGTAAATATCTTTTCCTTTTTGTTGGCATATTTCCATTACTAGGGGAACCCCCCTTTACCTCATAAATTGTTTCTACAATCAGGACAACTTCCTATTGTTTTTCCTTTCTCTTTTCTTCTTCCTCTGGTTCTTCTATATTTTTCTTTATGGCACCTTGTCTCCTTAATTTACCAGAACGTCTGGGTATGAGTATTTCTTTCTCAATTTTCTTCTTTTCCTTTTGAACACTCTTCTTCTTCTTTGGATCATCCTCTTTATTTCCTTGAATATCCCCCTTTTTCTTTGGAGTATCCTTCCTTTCTTCTAGTTTAGAGGGTGTAGAAGAGGTAGAGGCACTGCCTTTCCTACTCTTAGATTTTTGTGATCTTAAAGAAGATGGTATTTCCTCAATTATAAGTGGCGTAGATTTTGGTTCTTTAGGTTCCTCATACTCACCTTGGCTAGGGGTAGGTGAAGCCATAGGTCAGACGTGAGGGTTTTCCTCTACAGGTTCATTTTAGGGTTCTACATCCTCAAGTACTATAGATGCATCCAACAAATTGTTAATATTTGTACATTCCTTAAAGTCCTCCCAATTCACTTGTGGGTATTGAGTCCTTAAACTTCTCTTTATCAATAAGGAAATTAAATAGTGATGAGATAGATATGTATCACTTTGTTTTCTTTGGTATTCTGATGCCATCCATTTCAACAAATTATAAAGAAAGTTTGGTACATTCACTAATCTATTATGCCTAAGGTGACTGAGTAATTTGAAATGAATTGTATACAAAAGGTTCTACCTACCATCATAGGTGATGTATTTGACAATGTAAGAAGCACAATTTTGCCACAACCAAGGGAGAGAAAGTCTCTTTGTACCTTGTAATGATGAGTCTAATTCCTATCCTCGTATACAAAATTCTTCTCTAGCTACAACTATGTCAACTCGTGCTAGAAATTTTGCCCATGTTCTTGGTAACCCAGTGACTTGTGCAATGGTAGTCTCAGATGCATCTATTAAAAGTCCCTTTACTAGCTTCACCATATTCAAGAGTAGCTACAAACCTTCTTGTCATATCATCACTGAATTCTGTTAACTTCAAGAAGTAGTCAAGCCTACCAACCCTGGTAAAAATGGGTAAAACTATTGCATCCTTCAGAATTTGTTGATGAGCTATTGGCTCCCTTCTTATGAAATCACCTCCCATTTTGGCTTACTTTCTCTACTCAATATATTCAATTCAGCTTTGGAAATTTAGCTCAATCTTCTCTCCCACCTTCAAAAACCCTTCACTTTCCTTTTGTTTCCTCATATATCCTTATTAGCATGCCGTACTGCAAGTTTCCCTTCTCAATACCAACTTAATTCGAGCTCATGAATAGGTTCTAAGTTTGACTCTAGTTTAGACTAAGCTCAAGTTCTCAGGGTTTTAAAATTTAGCAATTGGAAATGGCAGCAAAAATGAGATATGATTTGGAGGGTCTCGCATGTCATTTCTATCAATTGATTTTAATTTGGGTGGAAAATTTTGAAAAGACTGACTAGGTTGTACCCTTTCGCCAACTTAATTGGTGAAGTGACCTCACTTCACATTTTAATTGGAAGGTGGTTAAAATATGAAATGATGGAAAACAGTGATATTAATAGTTTGTGTGTATGAATTAATACGAAAGACATAAAGAAACTTTAAAGAAGACTATATTAATCATGATAGCGTACATGAAGTGTTAGCCTAAAGAGACAACTATGTGCCATGCGTGTAAACTAAAAAGAATGTATCTAGTTTTTTATTTGATGTGATGTAAAATAACTACAAGCTAATGAATAGTGGGGTGGTGATTACAAGCGATGGGATGGTTATTACAAATATGAGTTGGCGATTTGACAGCTTGAATATGTGAAATGTGAATTGGAAACAAAAATCATGTTGCGAGTACTTATTATGAAAGATGGATATTACATGTGGATATTGTGAAATGAATGCACATGAAATTACAGTGAATGTAGCACCAACTAATTTGAATTTTCCTTTTTGCTTCCAAACAGTGCTACGAGTACCTCCAGTATCAGGGCCCATGTTGAATGTTTGACAGCTATTAAGCTACAGGTTCCTCCAGCATCAGGACCCTCTGTGAATGTTGAAAAACAAGTTCCTTCGAAGATATGTTGAACATTATTATAATGTGCAGTGTGTGCTTGTGAGAGAAAATGAGAAATTAATCCCGAGTGAGCTTAGGGACTAAGATATGCAGCTCAATCTTTTGGTCACCAAAAGTGATTGGTATATCATGTGATGTTGAAATATCAGTCTATGTGTCAGATTTTGTATTTGGTTCACTGTGAGCACCATATTGTTGAAACAAGGAGAATATGAAATCAATTTTCTATAATGGTTTCTTATATAGCTTCAATCTATGGTCGTTTATAAGAAGTGAAAATATGATTGCATCAATGGTGTGTAACTGAACTGCCCCATTAGGATAAACTTGAATAATTTCATAGGGGCCCAACTTGTTGGACTAAAATTTACCTTTGAAATCTTTATACCTTGAATCATATAACAGTGCCTAGTCCCCCATAGTGAACTACTTGGTTTTAATGTATTGATCACGCCACTTCATTCTTTGTTGTTGTACTACCTCAGTATGATGGATAGCTTCCATTCTTATCCCATCCAATCCATTTAAAGTATGCAAACTTTCCTTCTGAGCTTCTGTTAAATCCATTTCCAGTTCTACAGTTGTCCTTAGTGTTTTATATTCAAACTCAATAGGAAGGACTCTTGTATTACCATATACTAACTCATAAGGTGTAAAACTAGTGGTGGTTTTCCAAGTTGTTTTGTATGCCCATACTGCTTCAAGTAGTAACCTTGTGACCTAATCTATCCTATGTAGTTGTATTGTTTTGGTGAGAATACTTTCAATCTCTCTATTAGTAACTTCTACCTGACCATTAGCCTAAGGGTGGTATGGTGTTGACTTCTTGTGTCTAATTTGATATTCCTCAACCAGTTTGGTGATTAGATCAAAAGTAAATTGTGGTCCCTAATCAGTGGCTATTTCTCTAGGTACTCCATACGTAGTAAATATATCCTCAAAAAATAATTTAGCCACATTTCCATCTCTAAAAAGTTGTAAGGCCTTTACTTCCAGTCACTTAGTCAAGTAATCAATACAAACAAGAATGTATTCCTTGTCTTTGGAAGTAGGGGAGATTGGTCCAATAAAATATATACCCCATTTATCAAAAGGAGTTAATGTCAATTGAGGATGCAATGGCACTTCATCACTCTTTGTTGGTCTTCCCATCCTTTGACACCTATCGCAGCTCCTTGTGTATTTAACTGAATATTTATGCAAAGTTCGCCAATAATAGCCAGTTGTGAGGATCTTAAAGGTTGTTCTTTTTGCTACAAAATAACCTCCACATGGCTCATCATGGCATTCCTTCATGATGTCAAAGACTTCATCTTCCCTTATACATCTTCTCATGATATTATTAGGGCTAGTATAAAATAGAAAACATGATATCCAAGAATATGGAAACATTTATGTATCGATTGTCTCTTTTCTCTTAGAGAAAAATGTGATGGAATCTACCCTATTACCAAATAATTGGCAATATCAACATACCATGGAATGTGTACATTTAGAGAAAATAAGTGTTCGTCTATAAATGAATATCCACCACTCCTTCATTTGATTGTGTTGGTAGTCTTGACAAAAAATCTGCCAGTACATTGGCTTTACCAAGTTTTTCTACTATGGTAATGTCAAATTCTTATAGAAGAAGCAACCATCTTACCAATCTACCTCCAACTACTGGCTTGTTTTTCAAATATTTGATTGTTGTATGGCATGTATGTACAAAGATTGGATAACCAGTAATATAGTGCCTAAATTTATTAATAGCATAAACCATTGCAAGCATTTCCTTTTTTGTGACAATATAGTTCAGCTCTGCTCCTTGAACATTTTTGTTGATGTAGTAAATTGCATACTCCTTGTTACCTTCTTTTTGCCCCAAAACTACTCCAATAGAAAAATCTAAAGCATTTGTATGTATATGAAAGGGTAGAGTCCAACTAGGACCTCTCAAAACAGGTGCTTGAGTCAAGGCTTTCTTCAGATCTTCAAAGGAGTGTTGACACTTTGATGTCCATTCAAATTCAATATCCTTACTCAACAAAACAAATAATGGTGCAACAATCTCACTAAAATCTTTAATAAATCACTTTTTGGTTCCCAAAATTGCAAATTGCAAACCCTAAGAGTATGCCAGGCTTTATGGTCAGGTTTGACAATGTTTTGGCCAACAAATGGAATTAACCAATGTGGTTAGAATTCCCTACTCTTCAAGTTCTTCTAGACCTAGGTGGCTATACCTTTAATAATTAAGGATTGAATTTGTGGAAATTAAGTTATCCTTTTCCCTATCTACTTCAATTTGGCATGGGGTTTTGAGTTAGATAGCTTGAATATTGAGACTAACTACTACTACTCCTACTGCTAATTCTAGAATTGAAGGTTGGATATGAATGTGTGAGATTTTGTGAAATGTTGTATTGAAGTTGATCAATGTCTTATCCTATTGGGAAATGGATTCAAGATGTATATGATGTATGTGTCCTATTTCTGGATTAACTCAAACTATTTGGTACTTTTAGAGGTTTATACCTTGTATAAACGTGCAAGGTTATCATTTAACAGGCTCTTCTTACTAATCCCAATGATATCTCCCAAGATTACTATGATTATTTGAGAGGATTTTAATTATTTCTTGAAGGAAACCAATTAAGATGATTTATTTAAAATTATTTTAGTTCTTATATAAACCAATTATTTAATGAATCACATAAAAGGATTTTTAATTCTTTCTTGCAGAAACTAGTCAAAATGAATCACACATAGGCAACAAATGTGTCTTGATAAATCAGATATATCCTTGATATAGTGATTTAAATAACAAGTATAGACCACTCTGGAGATAGCAAGATAACATCTATAAATTAATATCAACAAACAATTGAACAGTAGAATTTTGGCCACCAGATTATAATTTCTTCTCCATTAAATTGCTTCAAAATATTTTACAGTTCATGCCAAAAGTGTTTCTTCAAAATGATTTTTCTATTATATTCCTCTATCCCTATCTACTTACTCACTAATGAATCCAAATGTGGTCTTAGTTTCCTCCTTATAGATGAAGGACGCAACAAGCTTCATACCATTACAAAATGTCTTTTCGATTAACATAAATTAAAGACTTAACTATCATTATTTAAGTGTGATTACATAAAGTAATTAGATAAGAAACAAATGAGAATTATCAGGTAATGAAGTCTGAAGCACTTGTAAGACATTAAAGTCCATTAATCATCATAAGGTACTCGTGATCGTTTAGATCTAGCAAGGTCCTTTCTTCATGATAATATCTCCAATGCATGGTGCTTCATAATTCCTGATATCAGATCTAATCTTCTAAAGGAGCCAAATATGTTTGTTCCCATGTGAACACTATATAATCATTGGGCCATAAATATATTTTTGGATCTTCGTCATGTTGGCCAAGTGACTCTTCCATCTGCTATTCATCAATCCTCTAGGTTTTGTAATGAATTTTGAATATCCAGAATCTAATGCAATCATTCCATCCAACATTAGATTGAAGCTATGAATATTTATATCATCATCTTGTTGTAGATGAGCAATGCAATTGGTGACTACTTGGTTAAACTCATTTTTCCAGATGTCACAATCCTTTACTTGATCATCTTATCCAATCATTCTTGGTACAAACCACTGATTGATTGTATGAAAGGATTACATCCTTGCATTAATCTTCTGACTCTCCCTTGACACATACATAGATTCATCACTTACCATATTCACCATCCTTTCTATTGGTTTTAATGTTGTAGGAGCATCCACACTTCTCTGCAAAACCTTACACAGTGTGGTCAGCGTATGATGGATGGGCTTCCCCTTCTTGAACAAAGGATCCAATGTAAGAGCATGAATCTTCATTTGTTCCATTGCTTTGGATAAGGAAATGTAACATTCATGTAAATTTTTGTCTTGTCCATCACTATCTTGATTCTATGCTCTAAGACCTTCTCTAATGTACCATAAATTTGATCCCTTACTTGCTTATTGGCCTCTTCATTGCATCTCTTCAAGTTTTATATTTCATGTTTTAAGGATTCTACTTGCTCAGTGGAAACATCATCAACCTTTTGGTACACTATCATTTCATTGCTCTGAGAGGGTCCTGCTTCTTTCAACTATTGTTTCAACTTCACGTTTTATATATACAATATATTTACTTCATCATTCATACTTGTTTGAATCTTCTCATATTTTGTGAGTTTATTTTCCAAGCCTTTGACAACTACTCTTGTGAACATAGCAGAGTGCATAGTCATGATGGATACTTCTAAAGCTAAGGTGTCCTTGAGGGTTTTGACCATAGAACTCCCCTTCATTTCTTGCACAATGTCTAATAACTTAGGCTTCTATGTATTCTTTTTCTTAGCCCAAAAGGCTAAGGTTTCAATTCTTGGATTGTATCATGTTCCACTCATTCCCTCTTCTAAATCAAACTTGGCCATCAGCATGGGGTCTTCTTGATTTCTCACTTGATCAAGTAGAAACATTCTCTTCAAATCCATCCCTAGTATGAGCAAGATATTACTTTTTAGTACTATTTTCTTGGCCTCCTGTGGGCTGATATTTATTTCATTTATCTTGAGTTCATTAAAGGTTTGTGCAATAATTTCATCATGTTGGGACTTATTAGCACCCATCTTATTTATTTGAACCCTTTCTTTGAACTATTTCATCTTTATTTTAATCCAAAAATCCTTGAATTTAGGGGTCTAAATGAACTCATTAGTCTCTATGAATTTGGGGGCTACCACATTCTTTCATCATCTTGCATATCCTATTCACCTTGTGCATATACATTAGATCTTTCTTCAGGCCTGTGAGCTTCTGTTTCATGGAGGGGTTGATAAAATTCAATGTTACCTTTTAGTTGTGTTAACACACGAGCTACTTCTTCAGTATCCTCAACCTCCTCACTCATTTTAGATGGCACCAAGGGGCCTTGTTGCTACACCTTTAGCCTTTTGGATTTTGGTTGCTTAGAAGGTGAATCTGATGGAGCATATTATACTGAAGCCTTATCTTGGGGTTTTGATATCACAACACCGCTTGGCCTTTTGGTAGGTAGCTTGGTAGGTTTCTCCAATTCCATTTTTCTTTGTCATACAATTTTTCAAACTTTTCAATCATTAGATTGATCCTCTTGAGAGGATCTGATTCTTTTGTATAAAACCCTAGGAAGTCATTATCCATCTTCTTCCTTCTTTCCTCCAATATTTTCAATATCTCCCACTTTCTTCTTCTTTGCTATACATCCTAGGGAGTGAGACAATTCCTTATCACATCCTCCTCATAGTCCACCTTAGGGTTATCCTAGTTTTTGTGATGTTTTTTTTTTGAAAAAATTCATGTGACCCTTAGGGTTGAAGATCCTCTCTTTCCCATATTTTAAAGAATATTTAAATGTCTTCAAAAACTTTTGTGGTTCCTCAAGAGTGTTTGATCCAATAGAAAAATCCCCACATACTGTCAAATTAGGTAAAAAGGTGCCTTTCTTTTGTCTATGCATGACTTCCTTCTCCATCCACATCATCTACTACATGAAATCTGGGAAGGCTAACCAAAGAGGAATATATTTAGGCAAGATATTTGGGGCTTGGGGACATCCATATACTCTGATCACCGTGATATTGGGCAAGAAAAACCAATCACCAAAATTATGAGTATTCCCTTGCTTTGGTATGAGTGCTAAGTGTCTTAACAATTGTAAGATTGGTGCATATAGTCTTGGATATCCATGGCCAAGGATTGCCATAATTCTGACTACAAAATACTCATAAAAAATCACATAACCACTTTTCTTACATCTACTATCCCATATGTAACACCAGCTTTGGACAGGTAGTTGATTACCTTGTTAATCTACCATACCCAAACACATTCTTTGAGTCCACCTATTTCTATTTTGATTTAAAATCAAATGGAACAACAAGGAGTAACACTTAAAGGTGATGGGGGATCTATCTTCCTTCACTTGCAAGAACCCATCATGTAATGATTTTTCAACAAATGAAGAAAAATCATATTCAATATTAGTTTCAATGTTCTAAATTCTCATTACTAACATCATAAGGCTAATTGGCATCTTTTCTTGAGCATATATACCTATAATTTTACATAAAGCAAAGTAATTTCTTTTAAAATACACCTAGAAATCCTCAACAACAAATGGCTCAACATGAGAAGGGGAAATAGGTATTCTTTTTTTGTTCTCTCATTTCTTCATGTGCATGGAGAGCTCGTCACTCCTATAAGTCTTCATCAAACTATTATAATCCTCTTCACTCCTTTACAGGTCGACTCTGGTAAGGGCCTATTTTCTTAAGTTGAAGCACTCCACAATGGTAGACTTGGTAAGTACTACTAGTGGTGAGCAGTTTGTCATTATTACTATCCTGGTGGTTGGATGATAGTTTCATGCCAACACTCTAATGAATTCAACATCTATGAAGACATTTTGGACTACCAACTTGGCCAAATCTAGAGCCCAAGGGTTTGATATTGGAATATTATCATCTCTCTTCTCATAGAAGTACCAAAACAAATCCTACCTAGAAACAGGAATGATTGCATCCCGACACCCATGTGCCATGTCTCTAAATACTTTCTTAAATCCTTTATCTGTTGAGTCAGGAAAAATATCTAATATGGATTGTTGTAGAGATATTTTCTTAGGTTCTTTCTTTTTACTTATAGTTTCACTCTTTTTGGTTGGCATGATTAAAAATTTTATGCTCCTACTTAAATTCTTTACATTTTCAAACTGCAAATTCCAATTCAATAGTTGTAGAATGTGGAATGTTTATGCACTTACCTAGTGATGCAATAATTGCAAATCCTTCTTCCTCCGAACTCCTTAGCTCCTAGCACGATAAAAAAAAAATTGCAAATGATTGTGAAAATTGGCATTGAGTTCTAAGTTTATCTCCCTTGGAGTTTAGTCATTTTGACATTTATGTTGGCCTCGTGTAAAGTATTTCATAATTTGCTCATATTTCAATTTTGAATATATTCCTTTAATCTTAAGAAATCAAATGGCTTGTGATAATCAACATAATTACTGCCATAATCAATATAGTTTCCTTTTCCAAGTTGTACCACAATATTGCCATTACTCTTTTTGATCCATGCGATATGGCAATGTTACATTATATGCTCATTATAGCTACCCTGCTATACCGCAAGCTTCATGTATGTCACTTTACTTCTATTGTGATGTTGTGTTTTAGTTAATATTTCACCACCATATCGCATGTCACATATATGATTAATATTTCTTTACCACGGGATAGTGGTGAACCTACCGCTATATCGCAAGCTCTTTCAAGCCCTGAATATACCCATTGCGAGATTACAACTTGAAATAATCCTTCACCACTAAACCACACAACCTTTTCATAATATAACTTGTACATTGTGGGATGGCGGGTTAAGTCATTTGGTACCACCATACCACACACATCCTCTTTCTTTGTATGTTGATTGTTGTGGGGTAGCAGTTTATATAATATGACACCGCTATACCACATATATTTTTAATGTCATTATATGTTGACTATAGTACCACATGTTAACCTCTAACGGTCAAGTTTGGAGTATGCCACCATACTGCACGACTCATTTTATTCCTTTGTGGTTTATCGTGGTGCAAGCTAATTCTTACCGCTAAGCTGCATTCCTCTTGAATGAATGTTGTGGTATGGTGGTGCCTAAGTGTATCATATATTTTATCCTACCATACCATTGAAAGTCCTTATAACTGAGTGATTACTCCCATGAGAGTGTGATAAATGGATTTTATACATATTAGAGACCTAAATATACTTTGGTCAAGCATATATGATGAATTTTTTAAATTGTATAAGGCTTTTCAGTGTCAATCAGATCTAAAACTGCATTTACAAGGTGAGCCTATTTGTGGAATTTGTACTTTTTGCAAGATTAAGGTTTCACACATTAGATTCACAAAGTCTATCAGGGTGGTGTAGTCATGCAAATTTTGGAGGTTCTAACACTACCTGTAGTAGCCTACATGACCAAGGAAGCTTTTGATATCTCTTTGCTTTTGTGGAACAGGTAATGTAGATATAATTTCTATCTTGTGTGGATCAACTTGAATTCCTACACTGGATATAAAGTGTCCCAACATAATTCCTTATGTCATCATCATGAAAAAAATTTCATTGGTGAGTGACAAGTTGTGTTCTTTACACATTTTCAAAACTTTTTCCAGATTATTGAGAGCTTCCTCATAAGTTTCATCATAAGTAGTGAAACCATCCATGTATATCTCCATACAATCATGTGCATAATCAAAAAATATGTTGATTACTGCTCTTTGAATGGTAGTTGAAGCATTGCATAAGTTGAAGGGCACAACAGAGTAGGCATAAGTTCCCCAAGGACATGTGAATGTATTTTTTTCCTAATCCTCTAGAGCAATTTTAATCTTGTCATAACCATTGAAACCATCTATAAATGAGAAGTACTTTTTCCCAACTAGAGCATCAAGTACTTTCAATCTATGAAGGACAAAGGAAAGTGGTCCTTCCTAGTTGGTATATTCAGTTCCCTATAGTCTACACAAACTCTCCATTTCCCACCTTTCTTGGGAACAATTACCAAAGGTGAGACCCATTCACTATTTGATATAGGATAGATAAAACCTGCATCAAGGAGCTTTTGTAGTTCAACTTTCACTATCTCCCTTAAAGCAAGATTCATACATCTTTGAGGTTTTCAAATGGATCTATAACCATCATTGATATAAATCTTGTGCATACATAAATTAGGATATATGCCTTTCATATCATGGTAATCCCATGCATATGTTGTTGGATGTGCATGTAGCATTGTTTGCAGAGAATTATGTTGCTCTTTTATCAAGGCATTATTTATGTTTAACTTTTTTCCTGGCATAATTTCCAATTAATTAAATGATTCTTGGATAGATGATAGGTCAAGACTTGGTATGATAGGTACACATTGTTGAGGAAGTAATGAATGAAATATCTGAGATATTTCTTCTATAGAATTGGTAGGTATAATACTTTACAAGAGGTCTTGTAGGCATATGAGGTAGTCTTCTTGTTGTAGGCTCCTGTCGCAATCATTTTGAATTATGTGAGCAATGAAATCATCCTCATCTTGGTCATCCAATAAAGGGTTGTGCTCTGTAGTCATCAATGTTTGTAGAGAATGGTTATCTTCATCATCCAAAGTGAGCCAAATAGTGTGCTCAAGGTTAGCATAAGGTTGGGCTAGAGGATAAATAACCAAGTTCTTGGTGACTTTCCCATTGGATATTATCATTTTTCCAGACCTACAACCTATAAATGCATCAGCTATAGCTAACCAACGTCTTTCTAGGATGAGTGGGTAACCTGCAAGATTAACCTTTGTTTGTAGAACTATAAAATCAACAGGGTATTCCCAAGAATCCAATGCAATAACTAAGTCTCCAATGATTCCTTTAGGATTGACTATTGACTTATCAGCTAGCTGTAAAATAGTTTGTGTAGGCCTAAGGTTGACTAACTGAAGTAATTGCATTGTTTCTTTTTTCATAACATTGATTGTTGCTCCCAAATCTATCAAAGTATTCTTGATGAGGGTGCCATTAATCTTGACGTCCACTACTGGACTACCAAGATCTATATACTTTTGGGAAGTAATGTTCCCTAACATGATATCTGTAAGGTTTCCCAAGACATGTCTGGGGATATTTTCTTTTCCTTCTTGGTTTCTTAAGACATAAATCCCTCATATTTTTGGTATAGATAGGGATGTCTTTGATAGCTTGGATGAGTGGTATCTTGATGCTCACATCTTTTACCTAACCTAAAAAATCTCTCAGTCTGTGTGTGATGCTTTTGAATAGCTAGGCATTCAGGAAAAGGTGGCTTTGGACTTGAGGTAGTTTGGTGTACCTAATCTGACTCAGGTTCCAAAGGTGATTTGTCTGAAGCTTCAACTGCAAGTTCCTCATCCTCCATTTCTATAAGATGAAGGCCCAGCAAGTTGTTTTCTTAATCTAAGGTGGACATCACTCACCTCTACCCCATAAGTGGGGTATTGCATAGCTTCGTTAGTATAATCATGTTGAACAGGCTTAGTGTTAGGGTTAGGTATAGGTTGGGTAGGTATTTTTGGTTGCTTGGGTGGCTGGGATGTAGGATTTTATGGAGGCATGATAGCTTGTTGTTGTTGTGGAGGTGGAAGCATAGGCTACTGATAATTCATATTTTGCTCCTGACATTGTTGGCTTTCTTGCCACTAATGTTGTTGTGTTGGCCATTGTGGATTGTAATTGGAACCCTAAAAAATTTTGTTGTGGCAAATGGTTTGGCTACTAGTTCCAATTTGGTTGAGCTTGTGGCCACTATTGAGGGTTCCACCACTAGTTTTGGTTTGCTAGTCAGGGTTGAAAGTTCCAAGGAAAAAAGTTTTGATTCCCAATAGGAAAGGATGAATTAAAGTGGAGAGGGTCTTGTGGCATACCTTGTCTTTGTTTCCATGGGCTCCTTTGTGCTATATAAAATATTTTTCCATAATCTCCTTCAATTGGCTGAAAAATGAGTTTCTCAACTTTGTCTTGCTAGATACTAGTCACTCTTTTGAATTTGCAATTTGTTTTTCTTTGCTTACAACTTGGACAGTATTCAGTCAGCATAGCCTCAGCTTCCTCTCGCTTCTTCTTGATGTGGAGAGTATCCAAATGAGTTTCCAAATTTCTAATAATGTCCTCCTTCATGTTGGACAACAGGTTGCTTAACTCTATCTTTGAAACCCCTTAGATGATTTACCAATAGTGGATGTCCTATCTCTCGGTCTTTTAGTTAATGTACTAGAATAATTCCTACAAACTTTACAAATTTCTTGAAATGGTATTGTGAAATATCTCCTTTTCCAATGAGGTTCAGGGCATCCATGTAGTCATCATTGACTCCCCTCAACAAGACTAACTTGAGGGACTCTTCTGACAACTTGTTCTATGGGTTTTTCTTCAAAGCAAAATGAAATCTCTCCACATAATCTTCTAGTGGTTCATCCTCCTATGAAAATTTGAAAATGTCATATTTCCTTCTGTCAGGTCCCCTGTAATTGTCCTAATATTTTTCTAAGAACAATTTATTCATAGTGTCCCAATCAAGAACAACATCCCTACCCAATCCCATGAACCATCTTAGGGATGCATCCTTTAGAGTTGCAAGGAAGAGTTTGAGCCTATGAGCATTAGAAGTATATGCATAAATTTTGCATAGGACATCAAATTCAAAGATAAATGTATATGGGTCCTCAGTCATTAACCCATAAAAGACTACTAAGGCTAAAGGAGGGATGTTCTTCAATACTGTATCCCTTTCTTGGTTAGTGACTGGGAACTCAAAGGTGGCACATTCAGGATCATCATCATCCACTGCATCTCCCATGGTTGGGTATGTTCCTTCTATATGTGTGCTAGATGTTGGTGATAAGGAAATTTCTTCTTCAGTGTTACCCTCGCTTTGAGTACTAGATTCACCAATTTCTAATATAGCTTCTTGGCATGTAGAGGGAAGGAATCTACCCAAGGGATCTCTCTACCTTTGCATTCATGAAATATGTCTTTATAACCTAGCGGTCCTGCACAATGTTAGTGTATCTTTGGTGTTGGAAAAATATTTAGTCTAACAGTCCTAATGTTGGAAACAAAAGTTAACTATGAAAGCTATGAAAACAAGTCTATGAAGATAGCACCATCCCTAGAAATGGCATCAAAAATGTAGAGTCTAAACTAATGTTTTGTAAACTTGGTAGAACCCACACAATTCAAAGGTTTATCTGACTGAACAGTCCACTCAACATTGCAAAGACTACAATAAAATGTCAACCCAAGGTCTGTAAACTTGTGATGGCATAGCATTATATATGCCTTCAGAGACTCAAAACTACTTAAACTATCCTATCCAAATGATTATACTTTCTAGAAATTCACAAGATAGTAGAACAATAAAATACATAACTAGAACTAGTGGCTATAGGTACCTACAACTTAGACTATAACTAAAATGTTGCTAAAAAAATAGTGTCGTTTCAACTCAAAATTGATAAAAACTAATGACAACTAAATTAACCTCCAAAGTACTACTAGTTAACCATTGCATGCATATTCATAAGCATTCATTAACAATAAGCAAGAAATGAGATTCTAGTTAACTTGTATATAGTTCATGAAGTAATGATAAATGAAAAACAACTATTAAACAAAAATGAACAACTAAAAATGAAGTGAGGAATAATACCTTGACTGGTATGCTCAAGTGGTTGTTCTCACTTTAACTAAACCTAAATCTAACTAATAGATTCAACACATCTAATAAGATTAACTCCATCCATTGCATATCATGAATATTTACACAATATCTTTCCATAGATTGTATTCAATCATTTTGAATATTCATCATGTCTTGAAATTGAAAAATAACTAGTAACATAAAACTAAAAAAATCAACTAACTTATCTACGGATTCAACCAACAACTATATACAAGCTTGAGGGAATCTTATTCAAAGCAACAACTAACTAAAATCATTAACTCCACTCCCAGATATTAGAGTGTAGAGTTAAGACTAATTTATTCAACCTATAATTGAAAAGAAAGAAGAATCCTAATAGGACTATAACTTTGTTGAAGTAGAATTGCATGTAATATACAAACATTTTTCAAAATCCTATCAATAAAGGAGTCCTCTTCTTCAACTCTTATTAACTAGTTATAATAAGGCACGTTCAATCTTCATCAAGTGCCTTTAATCAACAATCATCACATTTAGCTTAATCTGTAACTCCTTTGTTTTGTTGTCCCAATCTCCTTTTGTTGTGGGTTCATCATGCAATTGCTGCATGCCACAGTTCCTCTTTAGCTGCAAAAAGGTTAATTCCACAAAGTATGTATACAATGCTAACTATGACAATTAAAACATAGCAATCCATTAACATTTCATACATATCTTCATATAAACCATACAATCCTAGTATATTATAACCATATTCCCATCATTATATTTTAAATTCAAGTTCGCATAAGAGATATGAAAGGATAGTATAATATAGGAGCATTGTATGGGAAGTATATCCAAAAGTGTCTCAAAATATGTATAAAATAACAGAAAATGAGCTATTATCTGGACCTATCAAGGGGAAGTATCACTCAGGAGAAGAACTTGGTGAAGTAATCGGTAACGAAACCTAATTGAGCTTATACACACACTCACTAATAGAATAGTTGATTCAAGTCATAGAATTTGAGAATTGGTAAGCTATCCTTTAGCATGATGTGTTTGCAATAGAATGGACTTTTATTTCTATTAGCAACATTCTTGTTTTATGTTTAGTGCTTGGTGCATGCGAGTACTTCTTTATATTACTATGCTTGATCGATGAGATGTACATACATTGAAGTTATATATATGTATGCATACGAATGTCGACGATAGACCATAAACATAAAGGAACATGTACATGAGAGTGCATAGGTAGAAGTACCTATGTGCATTTATGGACTGGTTTCTTATGAGCATGGTGATATCTAGAGGACAATATGACGTGTGTGTGTATATATATACATCATACGTATATATATCTACCAATAAGATAGTAATTTTTATGTATGTGATTGTGTAATCAAATGTGTGTATATATATATAATATATACATATATACATATGTATACATGTATTGATATATACGTATGTAAAGGAAAATGGAAATGTCCATACAGATACGTGGACATATGTATACATGAATATTGATATATATATATATACAAATGATATGGTATATGAATGAAACTTGATCTTATTCATTTGAATATCAAATGTATACATATTTAATTGACATGGAATATATATAAATAAATATATATATTAGAATATATATACACATACATATATATATATAGCATTGAAGCTATTCATCAATATATATATATATATATATTTAGACATATATATATTGAGAAAGTATTTGAGGCCGATTCATATATATATTGTGCAAGAATAAAGGCCAATTCATATAAGTATATGCTTTGATCGATGAAATGTGAAATAAAGCGCACTATAAAAATAGTGCTCAAGTAAATGTTAAGGTGTATTTATCATTTCACATTAAATACAAAGGAAATACATGAGACTATAGTCTATTGTGTGAGTTAATGAAAGTGAAATATAGTGCAACATATAAACAACATACCAAGTCAAACTAGAAATATAAATGCAAAGGGTCAAACCAAACTATGTGTCGACTACTTAGCCTTTGACTAAGTTGAATGAGCATGTGCAGCCAAAAAATGAATGACCATTTCCATTGTTTTAACCACGGGCTTTAGAATAGGGAATGTGATTGCAACTTGGCGCCATAATATGAATTATATAATTGCTTTATAAGTTTATCATGCTTGAAACCGATTAGCTATATTAAAACATGTGCTTTAAGAATGTGTCAAACTTGTTGTGGCAACCAATGGATTGCTATATAGATTTGATGACTATATTTATAAGAATTTTCCACCTTTTTTTTGTTGAGCTAAGTCGATTAAATATGGTTGAGAAGTGGAAAATAATGAACCTTGTTTATAGCCTTGTGAAGCTTATTTTTGAGTATAAATATAGGCATACTCACCTCACTTCATACACTTTCTTTCATATACAACAATATGTTGCCAGTTTTGCTATAGTTTTCATTGAGAGATTGTTATTTTGCTTAGAGATTTTGTGAGATAGTTTTAGTGAGATTAGTGAAGAGAGCTTGATTTCTAAGTTAGTAAGAGAAGGCCAAGCTAGGAAGTCCAAGAGTCGATTAGATTAAGCATTTGACATGCATGAAATTCTATTCTTTTATGTTTATCTTTAAAATAAAGATTGTTTGCCTTGAAAATTTTGCTTGAAATAGGGTAAAATTCTATATGCTTATTGTGAATAGAAAATTCATCAAGCTCCCTTTGGGTTTTGTTTTTTGCTAAGTATTGGCCCATGCCTCAAATGAACATCATCGGCGCCTTTTGATAAATGACTGTCGACCTCCGCCATGTGTCCGCTCAGCACTTTCGGAAGGGATTCTTCCCTTTGATTTTCAAATGGCCCTTACCATGTTTCCACATGTCATCATCGCGCATGCTTAAAGGCTACTTCCCTTCACTTTTGGGTCGGGCCCTGACTGTGTGCCACATAGCCTTCATCCGCATATGCTTTGGCTGACCCCACAGTCAGTGCAAATGAAAAAGAATGCTTCCACGTGTCTTCCTAGTGCAAGCCTTCAATGGTGAGGAGGAGGAATGAACCACGGGCTACGAAATGCTACCACACATCTCTTCGATGAATACTTCTTCAAAGAAAAGGATGGAGCGAACTATGGGCTGCAATATGTTGTCACATGTTCTAACTACCTATACTAGGTGGTGACACTTGTTTGCATAGGACTATGCCAGGACCACTGCCATCATTCATAGGGGATGCACCTAGATGGGGAGTGACCACATGCTATTGCCCAAATATTTTTCTGTTACAACGGCCAAGGGGAATCATTGCTACTACATCATTGCTCAGGATACCAAATCTTTTCAGTTACTACCAAGCGGTGGGAATGCTCACTATATATACTGCTTTTTGCTTCTAAAGAGAGGTCCACGAATTCGAGAATTACAGAAATACAGAATTTTAAAAAGACACCAGGCCTTTTTATTGTTATTAGATTATTGCAGAAAGACTCATAGATTGTGCCATTGTTCGACCTTTCTATTTTTCTTAATCTATTTTATTAACTTTATACTATGCCATTATTGTTTGAATGGTTCATTTGTAGAACTTCTATAATTTTAATGCAAGTTTGTTGGTTTAGATCATGTCTTTTGACTCCTCTTTTCAGTAAATGGGTGTGAAAATTATTTTATGTCATTGAATGCACTGCTCATGCTTCAATCTTTAATTTTTCTCATTCTAGGACATAGCAAATTGTTGAGCGAGCCCTTAGATCGTATCCAAAAGATAGATTTATTGTGCCTTTTATCTAAATTTTGGCACATTGCCTTAGTTAGATCCTTTATTTTTATATCTACTTCCTTTTCCCTTTCCAAACCCCAATTACAGAAGAAGTTAGCTTCTTTAAAAACCTGGAGGTCACTCAGTTTAGCGCAATAGGTCCCCCATAAACTGAGTTTCCCACAAAGGGTTGTTACCTTGCTAATTTTTGCAATGAACAGTTTTTCTTTTTTTTGGCACACCCGATGAGACCGAGCTTAAATGAACCTAATTTTAAGGAGGGTGTATGAGCCATCAGCCAGTAACTAGATCCCAAACAGCAAATAACCCTGGTTTACTAGTGCCACCACTAGGAATAATACAGGTTGCGATCCAATTAGTAAACGTTCCACTTCCTCCACCATTTTCCGCTAGCCATGTTGCCTATTGCTAACATAAATTACATGGCATGGGACACCAGAAGTCCTCTTGTTGCACCAGTAGCGCCTGTCGTTTGGGCCGCTATCCTGGCATTTGCTCTAAAAGTCATACCTAAATTCACTGGAGATGGATCAAGAACGTCGTCTGAACATCTGCAAGATGTTGTGGACATATGTCTGGTGCACGGAGTCACAACCCAAAATGTAGCGTTAACACTGCTTGCAGCCTCTTTCAGAGGCAAGGCGCTAGATTGGTACCGCACACTATCAGCAAATTCTATCAATACCTGGGATGAACTCAGAGATCCTTTCTATCAAATATTTTTGAATGATGGAGACCAGTCCTCGCTATATTATCAATTGTCTACCATAAAGCGGGCCCCGCACAAAGCCATGACTGACTTTAATGCCTGATTCCATACAAGTTGGCAAAGAATCCAAGTTGATATCCATCTGCCACCTGAGCTAGTGTTCATGTTCTACTTGAAATCTATCAACCTTGACATCTCCATGATGATCGAGTCTTTGGGCGAGACCACACTACCAGACGCTTACAATGTCATTGTCAAGGCGAAGAATAATTTGATAGACATCGAAAAGTTTCCACCCCGACCCATCATTCCTATATTTCCAAAAATAACAATTCCTACTCAGGAGATTCCTTCTACCAGCATGTCAGCTCCTCCTCAATCTATGTACACATATTTGAGTGTGCCATAGAATGTTGCTTCTATATCCGACTCTTCGAAGGAAGAGATGAGCAAGTTCAAGGAAATGTTGCAGACTATTGCTAACAAAATAATTGTCATCAAGTGAAACTAGGCAATGCCTCCAAAACTAACTTATCAAAATTATCAAGGCAGAAGGTCTTTTTACCAATAGAACCAGTTCCAAGGAGGTGCTCGCGAAAATCCGCAAGCACAAACAACAAATCAAATAGTATTGTTGCCTTCTCTGCTACAGAGTGCTAACCTAAGCTCGAACAAAGAGCTAACTATGAGGAAAAACAATTTAATTGATGACACCAACCCCTCGTGCTTCCCTTGCAGCGACGCACATATGCCCTGAAATCGCTCATGTCGTAATCTACAACAAAAGGTAGCAGAGCAGCGTAGCCAACGTGCAACATCAAATCCTGGAAGCTATGTGTATACCTCTTCATAAATGGAAAATGTAGTGCTCATTGCACAAATGCAAGGGATGTCACTAGAGAAAGAAGCAAACATCACTCCCAATCACACTCTTCTCATGGATGGAAGAAGAAGAGGTGGTGTTTGCAAATGATGCATCCACATAAAAAACATTGCAAGTGCAGTCTAATTACAACACTTGCTCGAAGAGGAAATTCACGGGTGAACCAGTCATCCTGCAACCAGTCAGTCCACAGCCCAAAGGTGCTTCTGAATAGATATCCAGCACCTCTATAGTAACACAGCAATGTCCACCGCAGAAGGAAATTGTTATAACCAAAGTTAAGGAGCAGAAGCCTCCAAACCCATCACCATTCAATGTGGTGGAATAATTGAAAAAATCATCTACTAATGTGTCTCTTTGGGATAGATTAGTTATTCCAGAGAAAAAGACATTACTACAAAAGGCTCTCTAGGAGGACACGAGCGCAAAGCCAATGGAGCAATTGCTCAAGGGAAAGGCCATCGATCCATCACCACCTGCCAAAGTTCTCACAAATGGCATGGAGGCAACCTCTTCTAAAGTTAAGGATAAGCCAAAGCCCAAACCCTTCTTCCCAACTCTTATTATGGGAGAGAAGTTATTACACAATGCCATGATTGACTCTGATGCTAGCACCACAATTATGTCGAAAAAGATAGTTGAAACTTTAAGGCTCAGCTATGAACCTTCAAAAAGAGGAGTGATGCAGCTTGATGGAAACAAAGTCGAAACTATTGGTTTGATTAAGGACCTTCCCTTGACTCTATTCGCCTACCCTAGCGTCACAATACCGTAAGATACTATGATCATAGATGTTCCCCCCATATTTGTCCTTTGTCTATCCCGAGAATTCACTTCAAAGGTAGGCAGATACCTATCCCTGGATTGGTCGCACATGATCCTCAGGACCAAGTGTGGTGCGAAAATGAAGATAGAATTTGAAGCTCTACATTTAGAACATGTGGTTGATGAAGCCATGATCAAATTTGAGGCTGCTCATACCTCTATCACCAAGCAAGAAATGTATTCCACTGAGTTGCTAGAAGATGAAAAAGTGACCGAAGATCGAACCAATCAAGAAGATGTTCTCTTGAGCAAACATATAGATACTGATCCTTTTGGTAACTACCATGCTACTAGGTTGGGAACCTATGTCATCTATGATGAAGATCAAGCACTCCTAAAGGTCATCAAAAAATAGGAAAGTGATCAAGCTTCGGAGCTATGGATGTTGCACTTTGATGGAGCAAGATGCAAAGTGGGCACAGGAGCCTGGATATGCTTGACATCCCCACAAAATGAAAATACATTGAGGTCCTTCCACTTCCAGTTCACTTGCTCGAACAATGAAGTTGAATACAAAGGACTGGTGCAAGGTTTAAGCCTTGCATAGCGAATGGGCATCAGGCATCTACTGGTGTTCGGAGATTCCAAACTAATAGTCAATCAAGTCTGGGGAATTTCTATGGCCAAGAATGTTTGCATGAGATCCTATAGACACCGAGTTTGGGACCTGATTGAGGGATTTGAAGCCTTCAACATTCAAATGGTGCCCAGAGAACAAAATACATATGTGGAACGCATGGTAGCAATCAGATCCCAGTTTGACCTTGCCTCTGACCTCATTCACAAAAAACACTCCGTACAAGTGATAGTCTGACCAGCCATTCTAGACAATGACGAAAGTTGGAAAGTGTTCAATAGTGATGAACACATTGCCTCATTCATCTAGTAGTTGGGAGAATTTTTTGACCAGCTCCAACCAAAGATCGCCGAAGCTTATGAAGGACAAATCATTCAGCTGAAATCCAACAAGCTTCCAAAGGGATTGGTCACTCTCGAAAATCTTTTCGATTGCGACGATGCAAGAAACAACAAGAGGAAGTTTTTTAGCAAACAAAAGTGACTATGTGGATCTTCAGGTTGGAGATGGAAGAAAGTTCAAAGTCAGGAAAGACGTCCCGCATCTTTTCGATTGTGACGATGCAAGAGACGACAAGAGGAAGTTTGTAGCAAACAAAAGTGACTATGCAGATCTTCAGGTCAGAGATGGAAGAAAGCTCAAAGTCGAGAAAGACGTCCCACACCATGATAAAGAAAGGCTCATCAACTTCTGTAAAAGGTACAAAGGAGTAGTGGCCTGGTCATATGATGACCTCAAGGGATATGATCCTGATATCATCCAACATACAATAAATTTGGTGAAAGGTGCAAAACCGGTCTGCCAAAAATAAAGGCCAGTTAATCCCAAGATTGAAGCGCTAATGGCGCAAGAATTAACAAAGCTAATCTAGTCGTGGATTGCCTTCTCAATCAAGCATAGCATGTGGGTATTCAATCTGGTTCCAGTCTGAAAGAAGAATGGAGATATCCATCTATGTGTGGACTTTCGAGACCTGAACAGAGCATCCCTGAAGGATCATTACCTGCTACTTTCTATGGAGTCCATCCTATAGAAGGTGGCAGGTTCAGAAATGTTTTCTCTGCTAGATGGCTTCTTCGGTTACAATTAGATTTGGGTCAAAGAGGAAGACCAATATAAAATGGCATTCACTACAAAGTGGGGAACGTTCATGTACGCTAGGATGCCTTTTGACCTCTCAAATGTAGGAGCCACCTTGCAGCGGGCAATGGATATCGCTTTTAGGGAACTGATCAACAAGATTATCCTAATCTATTTGGATGATTTGACAGTGTTCTCCAAGTCCAAGGATGATCATTTTGATGACCTTGAGAAGGTGTTCAAGAAATTCCAAGAGTTTGGGATATCCCTGAACCCAAAAAAATGTATCTTCGGAGTACCACAAGGCAAGCTATTGGGACACGTAGTGTCCAAAGAAGGAATTTCAATTGATCCCGAGCGGGTGAAAGCAATCAAATAGCTTCCCCTTCTGGTCAACAAGAAAGGCATCCAGTCCTTCTTGGGAAAGGTAAATTTTGTTAGCAAATTTATTTCTGACTTTACAAGAATAATTAGGCCAATCACCCTGATGCTAAAAAGGATCAAACATTTAAATGGACAAAAGAAGCCAGAAAAGCCTTTGAGAAAGTTAAGGATGCTATTTCCTCCACTCTTGTGTTGGTCAACATAGACTTATCAAAAAACTTCATAATGTATGTATTCAATAGCAAGTCAAGCATTGCTACTATCTTAACTCAGAAAGATGATGAGGGCAAGGGAGAACACCCGATAGCATTTCACTCTTGGACTCTAAATGAATATGATACAAACTACAACTTTGTAGAGAGGCAAGTGTTTGCAATAGTAAAGGGACTCAAGAAGTTTTGCCACCTAATATCTTGCAATAAGGTGATTGTTTATGTTGTGTGTTCTAGTGTACGCAAATACATCATGGAGGGAGAAATCACTGAGAAAAGAGCCAATTGGATTACCAAGATCCTTCAATACGACATTGAGGTCAAGCCTACAAAGACCGTTCGAGGAAGAGGACTATGCAAATATCTTGCACACGATGAAGAAATGGTCGTTGAAGAAGGGCAACCAGAGCTAGTCCTAACAAATGAGTTGGACTTTGAAGGTTGTTGGCTAGCGAACAAAGTGGTATTTATGCACACAGGAAAATATCCGCCGAGCCTTCCTTCTTAGAAGAGGAGATTCTACTGACTGCAAAACAACAGATATGCGCTCATTGAAGGGACCCTGTTCAAAAGGAATTTTAACGGCGTCCTATTGTGGTGTGTCACTACAGAGCAAGCAAAAAGGATCCTAGACACTTACCACAACAACACCACAGGCGGGCACTTCTCCGCAAAAACCACTACCATAAAAAACATGTGCGCATGGTACTACTGGCCAATGCTATTCAATGACTCCTATTCCTTGGTAAAAGCTTGCAAGGAATTCTAGTTCTTCACAGGAAGAAGAAAGAATTTCACAATGCCTCTCAATCCAATAGTGGTTGACAAGCCATTTGCGTAGTGGGGCCTAGACTTCATCAGAATGATCAACTTGGCCTCCAATGTAGGACACAAGTGGATCTTGACAACCACTGATTGCTTCACTAGGTGGATCAAAGCCATACCACTGAATAATGCGATAGAGGTAGAGATAGTGGTCTTCCTTGAGGAACTAGTGATGAGATTCGGCCCACCCAAAACCATCATCTCTGAAAACGCCAAAGCTTTCCTAGGCTCTAAGATATGTCAATTTGTACTTACATATTGCATATTCCTTAAAACATCGTCAAACTACTACCCACAGGGGAACGACTTATCCGAGTCGACGAACAAGAATCTGATCTGACTCCTCAAAAGGATTGGGTCAGAGCACCAAAGGGAATGGCATAAAAACCTCCAAGTAGTGCTCTGGGCAGACCGCATAACTCCTAAGCAAGTCCTCAAGACTTCGTCGTATGAGCTAGTATATGGAAAAAAGGCGCTATTGCCTATCTCCATGGAGATTCCAATGCTGCAATTGCTAAAATCTCTCGAGGTGGAACAAAACGACGCCTTGGAAGTTCGGCTAGCCAAGTTGCTAGAAGTGCAAGGGAAAAGGGAAAAGTACCTAATAGCCATGACTAAATGCCAACAGGTGGTTAAACAATGGTTTGACAAGAAAGCGTCTGACCAAGGTCTAAAGTGCGAAGACTTAGTGCTAAATTTTAATGAAATGGATGCGAAGCTAGGTCAACATGGGAAGTTTGATAGCCTTTGGGAAGGCCCATTCAAAATAATTCAATGCAAGGAACATAATGCATTTGAGTTAGAAGAAATGGAAAAAGAATCACTTGGAATTCTGATCAACGAAATTCACCTTAAATTATTTAATTAAGCTTACATATCCTACCGATGTAAATATGTTTATATTGTTTTGTTTTCTTCCCCTTTTGTCTTTGTTTGCTGGTCTTTTTTATTCTATTGTTCGAGGCAGAGACAAACAAGTAACCCATTATTGTAGAGAGCAGGGAAAATAAATTCACAACTCAAAGGATAGAAAGAATCAAACACCTACATGCAAGATTGAATTGAACACATATATGTTGAAAAAGAAAAGATAACCAACATTACAAAATCCAGAAGCAAATAAAACAAGATGACTATATAAAGCTATATTTTCATTATATATATATATATATATGCTTTAGTATTTACATTGCCAAAATGGTTCAAGGGCCACGCTTCTAAAGTATATAGCTATATTTTTCTTCCTTTTCATATATTCTATGGTAAAGCCTTTTTTCAGGCATATATACAAAAAATGGACTAACTGATATGAGTTTTTAAAAGCAAAATAAAAAATAGGGAGGTCTTCAATCCACAACATCAGTGGCAGCAATAGACGCATCAACATCAGCATCCACAATTTCTTCATCGACAGGGGCATCACCAAGAGTAGCAACATCATTCACGGGAGCAATGGCCAGCGGAAGAGGGAACACCAAGTTCTTGAAATTCGTGTACTATTCAATATCATAGAATGGCACCACATTGTATATGTGGAAGAGGAAGTGACAGGCACAAGTGAACCTTTGGCAATGCTCATTTTGTGACTGGAGGTGAAAGCCACTCAAGAACGACAGCCATGGTATGACTGCGTCCTCTTCAATGAATCTCCTGAGGTCACTTGTGGTTGGAATGCCTCCACTAAATGCAACATTCACCACTACCTCTCTGAGGCCGTTCAAGTACTTCTTTGGACAAATTTATTTCACCAGATGTAGAATCAGTGGCTTGGGAATTGCAATACGTTACCCCTTAAAATTTTATTTTGAGACGAGTCGTTTAAAAGTATATCCTTATGTGGTAACCTGTGCAAGTCACATCCTCATCAAGTTTCATAACATCGTGGTCTTGTCAAATTCCTAAACCAAGTCACTAAGTTTTAAGTTTTAGGAATCACCCGATCTTTGTAAACCTTTGGAAAGGATGTTCTATCTTATCAGGATATCAAAAGTTTGGGAAACTCCGAAACTCCTGACTTATGGTTTCAAGGTTCTAGTTTGTAGTGACCGAGCGACCTTTGTCGGATGTACTATTTACAAAGTATCAATGAATTTAATGAAGTGTACGACGCCTTTAAGGAATGTTTTCTCTAGATTCTTGTGATGACAACGGAAATTTAAAAGTAATCTTTAAAGATCTCCAAAAAAGACAACTCTTTCATAAGGAAGTTGATGAAACTATTTGACATGTTTTGCTTAGCGAATAAATGACACTTTCTGCCACCAGAATTAAATAGGTTTGCATGTAATGAAAGGTGACAGTATTTTTGATTTCATAGGTTTCTCAAAATGGTACTTCCAGGTGATGTCAGGGAATGGGAAGATGAGCTTGTTCTTGTGCTCCAACCTGATGTGAATTGGCCAGAGGAAGAACAATTCGACATCATCTCTCAGTTGCATTCATTGGCTTGGAAGGAGAAAACCAGTTATGCAGAGTACAACAGGACCATCCAGGTTTTGGATGAAGAAGAGGAACATGCCGAATTTAACAATTTGGTTATGGAAATGCAATTGGAGCTGCATAGAGTTCTGACACCACTAGTGGTTTAGCGACATGCATGGAATCTTCCCATGATAGGGAATAATAACATCTTTCTTTAAACAGTTATCATCGGTCATTTTCAAGACTGTTACTTTTTGTAATGTAACAGTTTCTGATATACATGTATATATAGGCCTCTAGGTTAATAATAGAGGGGATCTTTTTTGCTCGGGAATAGGGGAACTGAAGGTTAGTTTCTATTTTAACACAGTCTTTATAGCAATTGAGTCTTTGAACTCATATTTTGTATTGGGGAAAATAAGGAAATATGACTAAATCTTTGAGTTTAATAATATTTTCTTGATTACAGATGTCTTTGTTCCTTTGTAGTCATTCTTCTATATGATATTTTGCTATGTCAAATTGTGTCGATGCTTTGTTTTCTAAATCTGTGAATTCGATATTAAATCATCTTTGGGAATGATCTGTTGTTCATATTTTCCTGTTTACCGATTGGCGTTGTGGAGTATGTGAACTTTGAGTCATTTAATCTGCATCCTTTTCATTTTAGTTCTAAACGTTCACATTTATTTCATTCGCATCTATTTCATGGTTATGGATGGATGTTAGTACACCTTTCCTGCTTTCTAATTAAAAGCACAACCAGTATTTTCCATTTATTGCATATCTTAAGAGGGAGTTGTACCTCTAAAATTCAGAGGAAAGTTGTCAATCCAATGGAAACTTCTCCAACTGTTAGTGTTGTTTGTTCTTCTCTCTAGGTGATTTGAGTCATTTTCTGTGTTTATTTTTGAAGGAAAAATCTGTCAACTAACAGATTTTTGGCAACTCCACTAGGGATTATCGAGTGCATTCTTATCCCTCAGAATTTTAATGGCACCTCATTGAAAGAAGTGAGGTTGGCAACTCCGTGAAATATTCGAATCTAGAAAAATGTTTTGGTATCTAAGGAGAGAGGATGATAGTGATGATGAAGATTTTTCTTCTTCCCCGACTCCAATACAAAGTAGTCAGGTGCTTGATGATCCTGTGCAAGTAAAATTTTTGAAGATTTTTTATGGTAATATGCAGTTTCAACCCCACATGGTTCACCCATCTTTGCTTAAAACCTTGCAAGAGATTGAACGTAGGGATGGGAAAGATACATGTTTTCTTGATTGTAGCCATGAAAAGACCTCTATTTGTGAAGATGATACACATGGTAAAAAACCTCATGCTACAATACATCATTTGCAAGAAAAGGATGGTGATATGGAGGAAAAACATTCTCTCAAAATATCTACTGATGAAACAATGAATGCATGTGAAGATAAAGGTGAAATTGTTCCTCCAGTACACATACGATCGAAGTTAGAGGAAGAAGATTCTGGTAGCATTCCTATTATGTCCACTCGTGATAACACATACAAGATGCAGGATTATAAAGGAGAGATAGAAGAAGAATATCATAAATCTAGAAATGACGATCTAGAGAGTACTGTTGTGGGTATGGAAGATGTTCCAGATGAGAAGATAGTTCCTAACCTAAGCTATTGTGAAGTTATATCGAGGTCAAAGGAAGATGAAATATCATAAAATCATGAACATGTTGACCTGACAAATGCCAATCAAGAAGACAACACATTTCATGATTTTTCAACTTGCTCTCTTGAGGTACCCATTTCAAATTTTCTTTGTTATGAAAATATTTTATCTGCTGCTCCATCAGATCTTAAAGAGGATTTACAACGTACATTCGCGAATTCAAGTCGTGAAAGATGCATTCAAGAACTTGAGATTGCTATACTTCAAGTCATACAGGAACAAGTGTTTATTAGCATGCATAAGGACATTGAAGTACTTACTAATTCTGATACTTTTCATGAGGAGCAGTTATTTGGCCTTTATATCTTGTCTAGAGGATATGTATGTGCCAAAGATTACACAGTTGTTTGAAGCATCAAGTTGCAGCTAAATACGGTAACACTCTTTTGGCATAGTCCTTTCTTCCACTCTCGCATCTATTTTCCTAGCTTGTAAAGGGATTTGCATGAATATAAGGCTTTCTTGAGGTAGGATCTTATGACCATGTATATAGTAGAATTTTTTGGTGTGTCGATAGTGTAGTTTTTTCCTTTCCTGTTTGTGTTCTTGTCTCATTTTTGGCTTCCGCTCGGTTTCCCCTCCACCCTTCTGTAGGAAGTCCCCTATCTTCATGCCTATCTTTTGACTCCATACCCAATGGACTTAGACTGGTCTACATATGATTTTGGATTTCTCTGCATTTCTCCAGGAAATACAGTCCCCAGTTAGAGCCAATGTTACCCCTTAAAATTTTATTTCGAGATGAGTCGTTTAAAAGTATATCCTTATGTGGTAACTTGTGCAAGTCGCAACCTCATAAATTTTCATATCTATTGCGATCTTGTCAAATTCCTGAACCAAGTCAGTAAGTTTTAAGTTTTAGGAATCACCCGATCTTTGTAAACCTTTGGAAAGGATGTTCTGTCTTATCAGGTTATCAAAAGTTTAGGAAACTATGAAACTCCCAACTTATGGTTTCAAGTTTCAAGTTTGTAGCGACCGGGTGACCTCTGTCAGATGTGTTGTTTACGAAGTATCAATGAATTTAATGAAGTGTACGATGCCTTTAAGGAATGTTTTCTCTAGATTCTTGGGATGACAACAAAAATTTAAAAGTAATCTTTAAAGATCTCCAAAAAAGACTGCTCTTTAATAAGGAAGTTGGCAAAACTATTTGACACATTTTGCTTAGTGAATAAATGACACTTTCTGCCACCAGAATTAAATAGGTTTTCATGTAAGGAAAGGTGACAATATTTTTGATTTAATAGGTTTCTCAAAATGGTACTTCCAAGTGATGTCAAGGAATGGGAAGATGAGCTTGTTCTTGTGCTCCAACCTGATGTGAATTGGCCAGAGGAAGAACAATTCGACATCATCTCTCAGTTGTGTTCACTGGCTTGGAAGGAGAAAACCAGTTATGTAGAGTACAATAGGATCATCCAGGTTTTGGATGAAGAAGAGGAACATGCCAAATTTAACAATTTGGTTATGGAAATACAATTGGAGTTGCATAGAGTTCTGACACCACTAGTGGTTTAGCGACATGCATGGAATCTTCCCGTGATAGGGAATAATAACATCTTTCTTTAAATGGTTATCATCAGTCATTTTCAAGACTGTTACTTTTTGTAATGTAACAGTTTCGAATATACATGTATATATAGGCCTCTAGGTTAATAATAGAGGGGATCTTTTTTGCTCAGGAATAGGGGAACTAAAGGGTAGTTTCTATTTTCACACAGTCTTTACAGAAATTGAGTCTTTGAACTCATATTTTTTACTGGGGAAAATAAGTAAATATGACTAAATCTTTGAGTTTAATAATATTTTCTTGATTACAGATGTCTTTATGCCTTTGTAGTCATTCTTCTATATGATATTCTGCTATGTCAAATTGTGTCAATGCTTTGTTTTCTAAATCTGTGAATTCGGTATTAAATCATCTTTGGGAATGATTTGTTGTTCATCTTTTCCTATTTACTGATTGGCATTGTGGAGTATGTGAACTTTGAGTCATTTAATCTGCATCCTTTTCATTTTAGTTCTAAACATTCACATCTATTTCATGGTTATGGATGGATGTTAGTACACCTTTCATGCTTTCTAGTTAAAAGCACACCCAGTATTTTCCATTCATTGCATATCTTAAGAGGGAGTTGTACCTCTAAAATTCAAAGGAAAGTTGTCAATCCAATGGAACCTTCTCCAACTATTAGTGTTATTTTTTCTTCTCTCTGGGCGATTTGAGTCATTTTCTGTGTTTATTTTCAAAGGAAAAATCTGTCGACTAACAGATTTTTGGCGAATCTGATGGGGATTATCGAGTGCATTCTTATCCCTTTGCATTTTAACGACACCTCATTGAAAGAAGTGAGGTTGGAGACTCCGTGAAAGATTTGAATCTAGAAAAAAAAATTGGTATCCAAGGAGAGAGGATGATAGTGATGATGAAGATTTTTCTTCTTCCCTGACTCCAACACAAAGTAGTCAGGTGCTTGATGATCCTGTGCAAGTAAACTTTTTGAAGAGTTTTTATGGTAATATGTAGTTTCAACCCCACATGGTTCACCCATCTTTGCTTAAAACCTTGCAAGAGATTGAACGGAGGGATGGGAAAGATACATGTTTTCTTGCTTGTAGCCATGAAAAGACCTCTATTTGTGAAGATGATACACATGGTAAAAAACATCATGCTACAATACACCATTTGCAAGAAAAGGACGATGATATGGAGGCAAAACATTCTCTCAAAATATCTACAGATGAAATAGAAAATGCATGTGAAGATGAAGGTGAAATTGTTCCTCTAGTACACATACGATCGAAGTTAGAGGAAGAATATTCTAGTAGCATTCCTATTATGTCCACTTGTGATAACACATACAAGATGCAAGATTATAAAGGAGAGATAAAGGAAGAATATCATAAATCTAGAAATGAGGATTTAGAGAGTATTGTTGTGGGTATGGAAGATGTTCCGGATGAGAAGATAGTTCCTAACCTAAGCTATTGTGAAGTTATATCAAGGTCAAAGGAAGATGAAATATCAAAAAAGCATGAACATGTTGACCAGACAAATGAAAATCAAGAAGACAACACATTTCATGATTTTTCAACTTTCTCTCTTGAGGTACCCATTTCAAATTTTCCTCATTCTAAAAATCTTTCATCTATTGCTCCATCAGATCTTAAAGAGGATTTACAACGTACATTCACAAATTCAATTCGTGAAAGATGCATTCAAGAACTTGAGATCGCTATACTTCAAGACATACAGGGAGAAGTGTTTCTTAGCATGCATAAGGACATTGAAGTACTTACTAATTCTAATACTTTTCATTAGGAGTGGTTATTTGGCCTTTATATCTTGTCTAGAGGATCTATACATGCCAAAGATTACACAATTGTTCGAAGCATCAAGTTGTAGCTAAATACGGTAACACTCTTTTGACATAGTCCTTTCTTACACTCTGGCATCTATTTTTCCCAGCCCGTAAATGGATTTGCATGAATATAAGGCTTTCTTCAAGTAGGGTCTTATGACCATCTATATAGTAGAATTTTTTGGTGTTTCAGTAGTGTAGTTGTTTCCTTTCCTATTTGTGTTCTTGTCTCATTTTTGGCTTGTGCCTGGTTTGCCCTCCACCCTTCTCTAGGCAATCCCCTATCTTCATGCCTATCTTTTGACTCCATACCCAGTGGACTTAGACTAGTCTACCTATGATTCTAGAGTTCTCTGCATTTCGCCAGGAAATACAATGCGCAGTCAGAGCTAATGTTACCCCTTAAAATTTTATTTCGAGATTATTCATTTAAAAGTATATCCTTATGTGGTAACTTGTGCAAGTTGCAGATTCATCAAGTTTCATAACTATCACGGTCTTGTCAAATTCCTGAACCAAGTCACTAAGTTTTAAGTTTTAGGAATCACCCGATCTTTGTAAACCTTTGGAAAGGATGTTCTATCTTATCGGGATATCGAAAGTTTGGGAAACTCCAGAAATCTCGACTTATGGTTTCAAGGTTTTAGTTTGTAGCGACCAAGTGACTTTTGTCAGATGTATTGTTTACGAAGTATCAATGAATTTAATGAAGTGTGCGGCGCCTTTAAGGAATGCTTTCTCTAGATTCTCAGGATGACAATGGAAATTTAAAAGTAATCTTTAAAGATCTCCAGAAAAGATAGCTCTTTAATAAGGAAGTTAGTGAAACTATTTGACACGTTTTGCTTAGCGAATAAATGACACTTTCTGCCACCAGAATTAAATAGGTTTGCATGTAAGGAAAGGTGACAGTATTTTTGATTTCATAGGTTTCTCAAAATGGTACTTCCAGGTGATGTCAAGGAATGGGAAGATGAGCTTGTTCCTATGCTCCAACCTAATGTGAATTGGCCAGAGGAAGAACAATTTGACATTGTCTCTCAGCTGCGTTCACTGGCTTGGAAGGAGAAAACCAGTTATGTGAACTGCAACAGGACCATCCAAGTTTTGGATGAAGAAGAGGAATGTGCCAAATTTAACAATTTGGTTATGGAAATGCAATTGGAGCTGCATAGTGTTCCGGCACCACCAGTGGTTTAGCGACATGCATGGAATCTTCCCGTGACATGGAATAATAACATCTTTCTTTAAACAGTTATCGTCGGTCATTTTCAAGACCGTTACTTTTTGTAATGTAACAATTTCGGATATACATGTATATATAGGCCTCTAGGTTAATAATAGAGGGGATCTTTTTCACTCGATAATAGGGGAACTAAAGGGTAGTTTCTGTTTTCACACTGTCTTTACAGCAATTGAGTCTTTGAACTCATATTTTGTATTGGGGAAAATAAGGAAATATGGCTAAATCTTTGAGTTTAATAATATTTTCTTGATTATAGATGTCTTTGTGCCTTTCTAGTCATTCTTCTATATGATATTATGCTATGTCAGATTGTGTCAATGCTTTGTTTTCTGAATCTATGAATTCGGTATTAAATCATCTCTGGGAATGATTTGTTGTTCATCTTTTCCTGTTTACCGATTGGGGTTGTGGAGTATGTGAACTTTGAGTATTAAATCTGCATCCTTTTCATTTTAGTTCTAAATGTTCACATCTATTTCATGGTTATGGATGGATGTTAGTAAACCTTTCCTGCTTTCTGGTTAAAAGCACACCTAGTATTTTCCATTCATTGCATATCTTAAGAGGGAGTTGTACCTCTAAAATTTAGAGTAAAGTTGTCAATCCAATGGTCAATCCAATGGTAACTTCTCCAACTGTTAGTGTTGTTTGTTCTTCTCTCTGGGTGATTTGAGTCATTTTTTGTGTTTATTTTCAAAGGACAAATCTATCAACTAACACAATATCAAGCATAGAGGCAACGAAGTGCAAGCACACATCAGTGTTAACTTGGTATTTATCCTTGTATTCAAGGCAATCACATGCCAAAACCCATTTCATGGCTATGATAGCCAGTGAGTGTTTATTATTTGTCATCCTTTTTAGGTGCCTAGTTGAGATCTCGCCTAAAAATGTCATCTGGGACTTATGACAAACCAGCCTAATTGGGGTATTCATGCTAGCAAGTGCTCTAAAACTATCTTAGAACTATCTCTTCAAACTTCCCAAGTCTAGCCTATGAAAATACTACGCAACTGCTAAGCCAATTACTTATTACCAACTATGCTTAAATCACTAAGTGTGATTTTGCTACTACCTAGGTGCCTATTTATAGAAAAAGCAAGGAAATGTGTGGTAATTTGCTTACCATAAATGTGATACTAATCAAGTACCAGCTTGAAAGTCATGTCAAGGCTTGCTCAAATTTCCCACCCAGTTGCATCTGCTGAGTACGGCTTGCTACTTGCAAAACTAATAAGGGCTAATTAATTAGCCTAAGCTGGTGGCAGTAATCGGCTGTGTTATGCACGGCCAAATGTTGAGGTGTCATTCTCCAAGTGTTTTGCAAACTCCAAGGCCGAGCTCATATCTTTTCAAACACTGATTGCATCTTTGGCTTAATCATTCCTTTTGGGATATTAATTGCCAACGCATACAAATGCTTCAGCTACTAGCAAATCGTCAACTCAAGTTCCAAGGAAATCATGTTGTACAACACAATTGCAATTATCAATTCTTGTCTTTTCAAAATGGCAAGTGATTCATTTCGCACAAGCCAAAAGGATGGCGGTAGATGTCGAATTAAATATAAAAAGGGTAACTCTTGTCTACCACCTTGAGAAAAAGTAGTTAGGTGTTGCATGCAAAATGTTTAGGCACTTAAAAGGATTTTTCAAATATGCTACTCAGAGTGAAAAAAATTTCTAGTGCACAACTAGAGCCGGGGTAAAATTGCAGAGAAGTTCAAGCTAAGCAGAAGCTTCCCGCAAAGAAAAAATGGTAGAAAATTTATGAAAAGAGACATAGGGGGAGGCAACATGAAGCTTATTTAAAGCAATGCGAGTAGCACAAGCCATCAACGTCTTAGAAAAAAATTCTTATTCCGCACCTGGTATTCCAGATAAGCCAAAGTGGGCATGTTATTTCTCAAAAACATTGGTTTAAAACCAAAAGAGGTTGCCAATCTCTTGATACATTTTTGGCTAACGTACAAGGCCAAATGATGAATTTGAACCTTCTTCTCTTTAGGCTCTGCCAAACCTAGGTGGGTATATCTATGCAAGTAAATCAAACTTAGATTGTGTGTTTCCAACTTAAACAATCTTTCCACAATGGCAATTGGAAGTGGAGAGATGCAGACCTATTTGGTATGAATTGTATAAGCAATATCAAAGTAAAATTTAATATGTTCAGATAAAAAATGTGAGGCTTTGGAATAAATTTAATGAAACTAAATAAATAAAATGGGTGAGACCAGTGCCTTGTTGGGTATATGGAGTTAAATGAAAACCTAAGATGAGTGGCTTATACTTGGCAAAAATTCTAGCTGTTTAGAATACCAGTATTTGTTTATAACTTGTATAAACATGCAAAAATGTAATTACCAAATTCTTCTTAATGATCCAAATGACACTTCCAAATTACTTTGAATGACTGAAAGGATTTAATCTTTTCTTGAAAGAACCAATTAATCATACCACACAAATACAACAAATGTGCATCGATAAGTTGAATCTATACTTGATATATCAATTTAAATAATTGAGAAATATCAACCTTGGAGACAACCTGATAATATCTTCTATTAATTCAACAAACAATTGATACCAACATAGTGCCACCAAATCAAATATTTTTCATTAACTTCTTCAAAATTTACACATGCATCCTGGTCTTTTGTGATGTAAACATTGTAGCTATCCCTATTTGCCTATTTTCTTATATCTAATCTAATGTCTCCTTTTGGTTTTGGTCTCTCGAATTTATATGAGAGGCAACAAGCTTCAGACCAAAGGTCATGTCTTTTGGTAACAAAACATAATCATGAATTTAAGCATTACTGAAATAATTAAAAATAGACATGTGCTCCAATCCGTCAATCTTCGAGTAAAAATCCAATGGTCATCTAAGACCTATGCAAAGCCTTTACTGTATGATTAACCTTTCCTTTTAATGATGATGATCAATCCTCGTCTGAGCCCAAATACTTCTCCTACCATTTACTTATTGTCAAATCATTTGGCCATTTGAATTCTTGAGAAGCAGTAAGATTTGTGAAACAACTCTTTCATTTATTATTGAGCAAGTTCCTGACATCTACCACAAATTTTGTGTATCCATTGTCTAGTATTACAATTCCATCAAGCAAAGTATGAAACATGTCAAGGCTGGTATCCCCATCATTTTGTATGTGTGTCAAACACTGAGAAACCATTTGATCAAACTCATCCTTCCACTCATCCACACCTTTTCATTGATTATCACCTTTAATGACTAAAGGGCTAAAGATGTGTTTTATTGAATCAAATGCATTCCTTTTATTCTCCACTTTCTTCTTCATGTCTATTAAATACTTGTGCTCCTCAATTACCTCCTTTACCATTTCCTGAGTAGGTTTTAGCCTTGGAGGGGCATCTGGATCCCTTTGTGTTGCCTTGTATAAAGTAGTTAGAATGTGATAAGTGGGATCCCACTTCTTCTAGAGTTCCTCTAGGATAGGGGAGTTAGCACTTATATGTTCCAAAGCTTTAACCAGATTGCTAAAGCTCTCATGTACTCCACCTATCTTTTCCTTCAATATCTCAATTTTGTGCTCCAATATTTTTCTCAAGGTATCCAGGATGCGACGCTTGACATCTTCCATATTGTGCTTCTTTAGCTTATCAATTTCTTCTTTCATCTGTTCTATCTGTGGGTCTTCAGCTTGACTAGTGGGTGATAAACAACTATCTCATCCCCCCTCACTGTTGTAGCCTACTGTGATTGTTGTTTCAACTTGACATTTTCAATAAACAATTTATTTACTTCATCATTTCACAATTTTAGTCTTTTCTCATATTCAGTTATTTTCTTCTCCATGTTCTCCACCACATCTTTGGTGAACATTGTTGAATGCATAGTTATGGTTGCAGCCTCTGTAGGAGTTGTATCCTTCATTTTCCTCACCATGGTTGACCCCCTCATTTCTTTCACTACATCTAAGAGTCTGGGATTCCTTGTGCTCTTTTGCTTTGTCCATAAGGCAAGGGTTTGAGTGGTAGGGTTATACCCTATTCCTGATACACCTTCCTCTGAGTCAAACTCTAGAACCAAAATTGGATCATCTTGTGCTCTAATTTGATCCAAAAGAAACACCTTAGAGAACTCCATCCCTTGTATGATCAACATGTCACTTTTCAACACTAATTCTCTTGATTCCTGGGGGGTAACATTGATATTGTCAATATTTAATTATGCCAATGTTTGGGCCTGAACTTCAGCCTGTTTTGAATCATTGGCTCCAATGAGATTGATCTTTAACCTTTCACCAAACTGCTTCATTTTCATCTTGATCCAAAAATATTTAAATTCATTAGTATGAATTTTCATCCTCCATAAACCTTAGAGAGGCAACTACCCTCTCATCATCCTGAATTTCATCACTAGCTTCCTCTAATATTCTGATTTTTGGATCATGGTGCTCTTGGATTTTCTATTGCTCTGCCACTTCCTTCATCTCAGTTAAAGTCAAAACTGCTTCCTGTTCCTCATCACTCGATCCATAATTAACTAATGACTCAATTTTTTGTTTCTTTTCCTGAGGCTCATGTGTGGGAGAAGGAGGGGATGGATGTGCTGGTGATGGGGGAGGTGTATGAGATGTGGGTGATTTGTGTTATGGTTGTTGGGGTACAAGAAGTGGAATCAACCCTTCATCTTGGGCCATCTTATAAAATTCATCAAAATTTCCAAGGATCAACTGCATCCTTTTTAGGAGATTGGGTTCCTTAGCAAAGAACCCCTTGAAATTCTTATTCTTTTCCTTCTTTTGTTCCTCCCATCTCATCATTATTATTCATCTCCTTCTTGTCTAGAATACATCTGCAAAATATACCAAATTCCTTATCACATCTTCCTTAGAGTCAAATGCATGAGATATTGCCCTCTTTGTAAGCAAAGTCCTTCTGGTCATATTAATGTGATCCTCTAGGTCACATACTGTTTATTTTCTGTACTTGAGGGGATAGTTGACCCTCATGAATCTTTGTAGCTCCTTTAACATATTTGATCCAACCGAAAAATCTTCAAACACTGTTAAATTAGGCAAGAATGTGCCTTTTCTCTAATTCCTCATTAGATCATGTTCCATCTAGAGCATCTGACACATAAACTCCAAAAAGCATATTCTAGCAAGCACAAATTTTGGAAAAATATATGGTGCCTGGTCACAACCATACACCCTGATGATAGTATGTTGTGGCATTAGGAACCAATCAACATATTTATAAGTTTTGGTTTGGCTTGTACTGCATTGACCTCATGACATTCATCAAAGGTTGTGGAAACTTTGGTGTTGAAAAACCAAGGGCAACAATTATTTTAACAACAAAATCATCCCTAAACACAACTAAATCATCCCTAAACTCAACAAAATCACACTTAGTGCATCTACTATCCCAAATATAGCACCAATTATGTATAGGGAGCCTAACTCCATTCTATTGTGTGCATAATTTCATCCTCTTAGTCCATTTTGTTTCATTTTGATACAAAATCAAATGACATAACAAAGAATATTTCCTAAAAGACATGGGAGCCTTAGCCTCTTTGACCTGCAACAAGCCCTCATGAATTTGTTCTTCAATCATAGAAGCAAAATCAAATTCAAAATTTGACTCTGGATGTTGAATGATCATAGCCATCCTCATCAATCCTACTGACATGTTATCCTTTGTATCTATTCCAAGAACCTGACACAATGCATGATATGTATTCTTGAAGTAAACCTAAAAATCAGACACTAGAAAAGGTTCTACTTTTGAGGAGGGGGTGGAAAGTATCTTGTTTTTATCACCCCTTTTCATGTGCAAGGGGAGCTCATCACTCCTATAAGTTCTCCTTAACCTTTTGTATTCTTGTTCTAATTTCCCTAAATTCACTTTTGTAATAGCTTGTTTGTTCAGGTTGAAACAATTAATAATGGATTCCCTTGAAACATCTACTAAACACCCACCATTTGGGAGCCTGACAATCTTTGTTGGGGTATGGTATCTATTGGCTAGGGCTTTAATCAACTTGATTTCAATGAAAAAATTTGGAACTATCAATTTTGGCCAAGTCAAGGGTCCACAGGTTTGATGTTGGGACCTTGTCATTTATGTTTCTATAAAAATACCAATACAAATTCCAACCTGACTGAGGAATGATAGGGTCTCTACATCCCTGAGTTGAGTCTCTAAAAAATTTCTTTGGCCCCTTATCTACTGAACCAGGTATTAAAGTAAGCAACAGAGACTATAAAGAGGGTTTACTAGCTTTAGGTTCATCTTTTTGAGCTCCTACTTCTGATTTCTTTGGCGCCATTGTGATAAATTCAATGAGTAGTGAATATAGCTTACCCGGAATATAGTTTTCCTTGGAGAATTTCTTTCACTTTTGCACCTTGAGCTCGTCTACACTTAGCCTTTGCTGCTATGAAAGATAAATCTCAATCTACTTTATTTATTTCCATACAAAGCCACATTAACTCTCGAATCATAAATTCTCACCATTCAAATCTTTCACATTGTGCTCAATTTCATATTTTGAAGTTGATTGATGTGACTGAGTTGCTTTAAATGTTGCAATGGCTACTTACCGCATTACCTCGCATCACTTTCCCCCCCCTAAGGTACCGCAATACATATTGTTACCATGCTTTAGTATACCACTCTACCACGGGCTATATTTTGACCCTCCGCGATATAGCGGTTTCCCTTCATCACTGTTCTTCATCTCATCACTCTACCATGGGTTGTGTTCCATCCCTCTATTGTATATCAATCTCCTTTTGTTAATATTGATCATTATACCGCTCTACCGTGGGCTAAGCTTTAACCCTCCATAGTATAGCGGTAAAAGGATATAGTGTTAGCTTCCTTTACCGTGATACCGCGAGTCATTTTGCAAGAGGCTACAGTAAGGAGGTATGAGGTGAGGGCTATATAGGGTAACCAATGTGGTAGCAGTATGGCGGTAAAAGGCTATTTTGGCTTCATGGAGGGTAGTAGAGTGATTTTTTATGAAAATCATGGCATGAATTTTGATTTCAACTAATAAAATCCTTAGAATTTTTTTTATGAAAATTCTGGTTCCAACAGGGCAGACACACAAGAATTGGAAAGACGCAAAAACCATAGAAACCAAGCCCTAATCAAGGAAGACTGTAATAATATTCATGATCCCAATCTTGCAAAGAACCCTAAGTCTTTGAGGGAAGCGGCCTACGAAAGGATGAAGGTATCCAAACACTCATTGTTAACAACACAGAAGATATGGCTTAGCAGGCTCCCACAATATATGGTCCCATTTGTGAACTATTGCCCAGAATTAGTTAATGCAGCCATCAAAAATTTCAACCCAAGCACCAACACTATCGAGGGCCAAACTCTAAGGGTTAATATCAACCCAAGAGCTATCTAAAGTATGTTGTGGATCCTTGATCAGAGCTACAGAAAGGAATAAATAGAGATATTCACTCCTACAAAGGGGGAAAATATATGGAAAGGAAGGGAAAAGGCTCTGGATTTTATAATAAAGAAACCAAAAGGGTTGAGGTAGACCACTAGAAGCCACCAAAGATCCTGGCGCAACACGGTGCTTTCGACACAGACTTGCAAGAGGCCTTTTCAATGTTGGCATTTATTTGCGGTCTAGACACTAACAAGGAAGTACACACGTTTCAATTGGGCCTGAGATTCTAGTTTTGTAGGAAATACTCTTTCTTTTGGTATGATTTTGTAGAATACCTTGTTGAGGAGATGATAAAACAAATAAAGGATTACCAAACTGAATGGAACTTTAGGTTTCCTTCCTTTCTTTCCCATATGTTTTTGCATTAGAACCCTGATTTCTTTGATAAGCGTGTGATGTTGGTTATTTTTGATGAAAGGCAAAGAAGGAAGCTAGTTTCTATCTGGACTCCCCTCCTCTCTTCCACTTACGACTATTATGCATTTTTGGATTAATTCTTGACTCTGATTTTGCAAGATTTGCAAGGAGAGGATGGTATTAATAGGCTCACTAAGCTCCAAACAAGGTATATGCAAAACTTCATTCCCAGATGTGACTGGTTTTTCAAAGTAGATTTCACATTCATTTGGATGTGAGGCTTCACTGAGGAACCATTTCTCCTTCTCGCATGCATTACAAATCGAGTGCTAGCTCTTGAAATATTCTGGCAGGCATGCATTATAGATGTTACCTTCTGTGGAGGAAAGCAAAAGAAGAAGGGATTTTTCATCTTTCTAATAAGCTTCAAAATAGTGGCCATGAAAAAGAAGTGGATGCACCTATTATTGCAAGATAAGATGACTCATCTATGGTTGGTAATGATCTATGAAAAATGGAGTTACAACCCTTTCAATGATCTACCATATGAGCATATCAAAGTAACTCATAGTTCTCGGCCTTATTGGTAAAAGAGGTGCAACCCACTGGAGGATGAAGATGAATTATTGGTTGACCTGATTCACATTCTGACAGATGACAGTAGGTCACCATGGAATAAGTTCTACTTCGTTGTGGTGGATTATGATGAGAAGCACAAAATGGGAGCCACCTTGTTCAATAAGTTAAGAAAAGAAGAAGAATGGAGTGTGGAAAGAATCAGAGCCTTCTAGGTGTATCACCAAGAGACAAAACAGCTTGATGCCCCTTATGGTAGCGTGGAAGATGATGAATAGTTTGATAAGCTATGGGATGATGAGCATCTGGATTATGAACCAAGCGCTAGTGGGGGCAATGACTCTAATGAGGAATCTAAAGAGTAGGTGAAAGAGGAAGTCGAGACATTGATGTCCTCCGCTTAGAAAAGGAGAAAATCCACAGGGAAACCTACCTATGTCGATTCAAATGTGTGATTGAATATATCAAGAGCCTCATAGACACTCACTCGGGCCTCAAAAACAACAAGAGTGTCCCAACAGCAACAGCTAGAGATTGTAGAGATGGGGGACTCCCTGCCCGCTAAATGATAGCGCACAAAAACTATTATGGGAGAAGGTTCACAAGAACCCGCTACAAGCCAAGTGCTTACAATGAGCTAGGAGTTCGAAGTAAGTGAGGAGCCAACAACAAGCGAAGAACTGCCCTCACCCGGTTAGCAGGTAACATTCGCTCCTTATTTTCTTACTTCTTGATCTTTAGTATCCTCTTCTATTTCCACAGCACCCCTCACTGCAACTATTGGCCTTTCTTTTTCAACCTCTGTCACAGTGGTTGTAGAAGGTTTCACCCAGACAAGGCCATTTATCTTAATGCCTCTGCGAACCTTGACACCAGTCCTTGCTTCCCAATCTCTCCTTGCCTCTCTTTCTACAAGCACAACTGCCATTGGTACCCCTATTGCTATTGTTGCCTCAGGTCTGACCCACTATGCCCAACAAACAAACTCTACAATGACTACCCCATCACCACAGCAACTGATGAGCCCTTATGTCGGTTCGCAAACTGAACTTTGGCATGTTCCTTATTTCTCCTCGAATACTATTACTCTCTAGAAGACCAAAATGCCTGGGCCCGCTAAACTTACGTTTTGTTTTGCCCTACCTCCCAGTGCACCTTTTGCAGGTGGGCTAGTTCAGTCTCCCAACCAATTCATAGCCCAAGGACAAGCCACAAAATAGGCAAGGGCTCTCAAAATGCAAAAGAAAAAGGCTAAGAATGACAAGAAGCTAGCAGAGCCAAAAGTTTATACAGTTTACAATGAACCTTAGGGAGCGTTGAACTTTGCAACCATGTATCTGAACATGGTCAAACTGCAAGGGGAGATGCTACCAGAGGATTATAGCATGTATGGTCTGGGACTTGATATGAATGCAACCTAACCACAAGATATGGTCTGGGACTTGATATGAATGCAACCCAACCACAAGATAAGGTAGAGCTCATGGAGGAAACACAGCGAGTGGTGACGACTGACTTCCCCAATCTAGTTGCCAACTAAAGAAAAGGGAGGAGCAGCTGAAGCTTGTGAAGGAAAGGGTCAATTTCCTAGAGACAAGGGAGAAATCGCTGGAAGTAGAAGTTGTGCGCTTATCAGAGAAAGTGCAGGTAGCAGAGTTGGAGCAGAGTAAAATCCAAGAGGAACTCACGAAGTCCCAATCCATTGATCCCACCCTAATCAACGAGCTACAGACAAAGAACCAAGAATATCAAAGATAATTAACTCTGGCATAATAGGTGGCACAACAAAAGGATAAAGAGTTTGAACAATGAAGTGCTCAATTCAAGCAAAAGATGCAAGAGAAAGAGGCAGAATTTGAGGCCTGAAAGGCCCAATTGGAAAAGGATCTCTAAGAGATGAAGTATTATCTTTACACAGAGTTGGTGAACCACAATCGGGCTGAGGAAAACTAGTCCAAAGAGCTAAGCAACATCGAGGGAAGACTTGCATCTACAAACAGTAGAATTGTAGAATTGACAAAGGATGTCGCCTTGAAAGATGTAGAGATTTCCCTTCTAAGGAATGCTCCCCAGGCCCCTACTGCTCAACCGAACCTCATCCCAGTAGCTCAACAACTATATATTTCATACTAGAAAAAGGTTAAGGCCGTCTGCCTAACACTACATCCAACGCTCTGATTCGTGTCGGAGGCAACAAAATTGAGTAGGGAGGTTCACGGAACAATTGAGCAGTTCTCAAGGTTCATCATAGAAAGCGTTCCTGAGGCAAAGAGTTTGCTAAGTAAGCTATAGATGATCTCTGATAAAAACATAGCAAAGGCAGGGATTGAGGATTGGAATGTTGCTACCAAGACAGCAAACAAATTCATCCACTACCATGCGGCCATCCTTCGTACTAACGCCTATACAACTACCTTAAACTGGACTATGGATAGCATGCAGAAAAATTTCTCCTGGCTAACTGAGATGTGCATGTCGTTCCCATTTCTTGAAGATGAGTCAGTTGCCATAGCTGAGCAAATTATGGAGAAAATTGAAGAGGAGCAAGACCCAATCGCTTTCCAAAGTTTCAGCCAGCCTCCTACCACAACAAATATCGAGGGCGTCATTCATTTAATAGCACGACTACTTTTCCAATGTGAGTTTGGGGCCAGTTTACCTAAGGTGTTGCTTTATAAAGAAATGATTGATCTAAGTGGAGTGCAAGAGAATTTGTGTGATATATTGAGACCATTCGAGGCTGACTGGTTGCCTCTGTAGGCCGCTCTTTCTAAGCATTGAATTGTCACCCAATGGAGGCAGGCTCTGGTCTTCAAGCCAAGGAAAATTTTGGGTTCCTCATTCCTCAAGTGAAACGCCCCTGGTAGTCACCAAAAGCTATGAATATAAAATTCATCAAGCTCCCTTCGGGTTTTGTTTTTTGCTAAGTATCAGCCCATGCCTCAAATGAACATCATCAGCCCCTTTTGATAAATGACCGCCGACCTTCACCATGTGTCCACTCAACACTTTTTGAAAGGATTCTTCCCTTCGCTTTTCAAACGGCCCTCACCACATTTCCACGTTTCGTCATCGTGCATGCTTAAAGGCTACTTCCCTTCACTTTTGGGTCGGGCCCCGATCGTGTGCCACGTAGCCTTCATTCACATATGCTTTGGTGTACCCCACAATCAACACCAATGAAAAAGCACTCTTCCATGTGTCTTCCTAGTGTAAGCCTTCAATGACGAGGAGGAGGAATGAACTACAGGCTACGAAATGTTGCCAAGTGTCTCTTCGGCAAATACTTCTTCAAAGCAAAGAATGGAGCGAACTATGGGCTGCGATAAGTTGTCACGTGTTCTAACTACCTATACTAGGTGGCGACACGTGTTTGCACAGGACTATGCTGGGACCACTGCCATCATTCACAAGGTATGCACCTAGATGGAGAGCAACCACATGCTATGGCCTGAATCTTTTTCTATTACAACGGCCAAGGGGAATCATTGCTACTACATCATTGCTTAGGATACCAAATCTTTTCAGTTATTACTCACCAGGCGGTGGGAATGCTCACTATATATACTGCTCTTTGCTTCTGAAGAGAGGTCCATGAGTTTGAGAATTGAAGAAATACAAACTTTTAGAAAGACGCCAAGCCTTTTTATTGTTATTAGATTATTGGAGAAAGACTCACAGACCATGCCATTGTTCGGCCTTTCTATTTTTCTTAAGCTATTTTATTAACTTTATACTGTGCCATTATTGTTTGAATGGTTCATTTGTAGAACTTCTATAATTTTAATGCAAGTTTGTTGGTTTAGATCATGTCTTTTGACTCATCTTTTTAGTAAATGGGTGTGAAAATTATTATATGTCATTGAATGCACTATTCATACTTCAATCTTTAATTTCTATCATTCTAGGACATAGAAAATTGTTGAACGGGCCCTTAGATCGTATCCAAAAGATAGATTTATCGTGTCTTTTATCTAAATTCTGGCCATCAACTTAGTTAGATCCTTTATTTTTATATCTGCTTCCTTTTCCCTTTCCAAACCCCAATTACAGAAGAAGTCGACTTCTTTAAAAACCTAGAGGTCACTCAGTTTAGGACAATAGGTTCCCCATAAACTGAGTTTCCCACAAAAGGTTGTTACCTTGCCAATTTTTGGCATCAATAAAAGAGGAAAGGTCTTGTTTGGTGTGATTTCCATGCAAGTGTTTATATTTACTCCATATTAAGGAGAGATTGATTGATGTCATTAGTAATATATACTAGGAATGACGTTAAGTTATTTTATGTTAAGTTGAGCTTGTGGACTTTGAAAGCTTATGATTTATACCTAGGGTTAGGTTATCCATTGAAAGGGGGTGACTTATTCTTTTACTTATGTTATTTGGAAGGGACGCCATTGCGATTTGGGAAAAGGGAATAGGTCAAATCAGAGGTTAAGACTACCTATTGAAGGTTTACCTATGCATAGATATAATTGTCTAAAGTAGAACGAGCTAGAGTAGTATATGTGAATAGGATGGCAGTCACTCAAGTACTAAGTGAGAATACTCTGGCCAAAGTAGTTTGTTTTCCTTTGGCTCCACTATCAATTCACTGTGTTCCTTATTAGCATGCTAGATCAAGATTGTAAGGTCTACAAGTTCTAGTTGTGTAGGACACAACACTAAGCTCGTTAAGGTTAATGTTACGAGGTTTTTTCACCAATCTCTTTGTCAAAGGGTAGGGCCATCTATCCTATGATAGATGTGCAAGGGACCGCATATGACTCCGTGGTTGGAAAAAAGCCACTTGAGTGATGCTTCTCCTCTTCAACTAGTGATCAAGTTCTGTAGAAGTTTCCTAGACCATCTATAGCTATTGCTTGAAGCTCAGTTGAGCTATGTATGTAATTGTTTACAATCTTAAAAATATTGTAACATCATGAATATTGTATTGAAATTGAAATCAATTATAATGGAATTTGTTATGTCATTTATGTCCATTATTTCTCTCATTAGAAAATAATTTTTTTATTGCAATGGTTTGAAACATAGTTTATTTACTTAAAAGTGAAAACTTAAGAAATTTACTTGCGAGAACAATTGGCATGCTACACATGGTATCAGAGCTACCGGGTTTAGCTCTATAACCTATGTGCTCATCATACTTTTTGTCCAAAATTAACTAATGTTTAGAAATTCTTGTGCCAAGATGGTGCATCTTAGGTCAACTGCAAGAAAGTCAATAATTAGAAATGAACAGTACCTGGAAGTCAAGAAGGAAAAAGAGGCCATTATTTGTACAATAGAGGGTACCAACTATGATAATGTTGTTTGGTTAAGTGATACTAAAACCTTCAATCATTCTCTTTCTCAGATTAGTGAAGTAAAGAGAAGGATGAAGGAGGAAGCTAATTTCAACTACCTACCATCGGTTTCACTAGAAAAGTATGATTCTTTGTCACTTTCCAAAGATATTCCCTCGAAAGGGAGTGTCAGTCCAACATTTATCTTTAGAGACCCTAGAGTTCTTCTAATGTCAAAAGTAATTGTAATTTCCTCAAGTAATGAATTAGAGGGTTATGTGCCTCACAACTATGTATTGGATTATAAATCTGAAGGTTACTATCCATTTTGGGATAGATATGAACAAATGAGAGATGAAAAAAATCTATAGGGTATACCCTGTTAAGTTACGTGTTAGAGAGTGAATTCGAGGGATACTCTCCACTTGACTATTTGAATAGTCACTCTATGTAATTGAAAGGATTTTGGGATCCATGAAAGTAATAAAGTCATGTGTTTATAAAAATCTTGTGCTCAAATCTTATGTGTGAAATTTATTTTATGTGTAATGAATGCTCATTTAAATGTCATCCATAAGATAGTTAGAACATGATTAAAACTAATAAAGATGGACCTTCAGGTATAACCCTTTTCTTGCAAAGATGGTGAGAAGTAGGACCAATCCTATAGGAAGTCAAGAAGTCGGAAAAGGTCCAGCGGGTGTTGAAGCTAAATTGGATCAAATCTTGGCAAGGTTGGGAAATCTTGAGCAAGAAGTAAGGGTAAAAGATAGGCTAGATCAAGAAATTACAAATAATGAGGATGAGGGAGAAAAATATCATGACCATGATCAAACTCATGAACATGAGAGAGAAATCACCCTCTCCTTCAGAAGGAACTAATAGGAAGTGCATGGCCACCGAACTTTCTAGGGACATGAAGAAAATAACCCCACCCAAATTTGAAGGTAGGGCCAACAGGAAGAAGTTGAGGCATGGTTAATCCAAATGGAGAAATATTTCAAGATCCAAAATTATTTTGAGGTCACGAAAGCAACATGGGGAGCCTATCAATTAGCAGAAGAATCCTCTAACTAGTGGATGAACAAGAAGATGGAACTCGGTCTCAATTCTCTGAAACTTACATGGAATGAATTTGTGGAAATATTCTGAAAAAGATGGTTACCTCAATTCTATTATGACTAGAAACATTGATTTTCAAAATCTGAGATAGGGAGAAATGTCAGCAAATGAGTATTACAAAAAATTTACTCGTTTGTTATGTTATGTACTAATGTATCAAAAGGATGAACAATTTTGCATAAGGAAATTCATCATGGGGATTGATAATTAGATTGGGGGTGAGGTAGATGTACATGGTCCAACCAATATGGATCTAGTGTATGAGAAGCTTGTTAAGCAAGAGTAGAAGCTCAAAGCTATCTCCATTTTCCAAGAGAATAGGAATTGTAAGAAGTACATGAGAGCTCAAGTTAAATCAACCCCAAGGAGGTTTGAAGTGGTGCAAGATTTTCAGAAGCAAGGGGATAAGGGATCCTGAAATAATGGGAAAGAATCAAGGAAGGACCATAGAAGGAATAATTTCAATGGCATTAATGTGAACAATGTTGGAAGTAATGCTAGTAAACCTAGTGAACTTGCAAGGAAGAAAGGACCAACAACAGGATGTTTCATGTATGGAGGAGACCATTATGCATCGAACTATCCCAATAAGTTTTTTGGGTCCTGACCTTATGGAAATCCATTTCCTTCCCAACAAGCGGCGTTCTAGTAGAAAATTCATGCTGCTTTGGACAATCGTCAAGCAGTGTATCAAGTTACTCTAGTAGAGACTCCAAGTATTTTGTTTGGCCTACCCATTTCCATACTTATAGATACTAGAACTACTTAAAATTTTGTTTCACCTAGAATAGAAAAACAAATAAATAACTAGGAAAGTTGGTTACATGGCAATGACTTGGGTTGTAGAATATGCAAACTAGACAAGAGCAATGATGGAACAATGCTTGTTCAAAGCCAGGATTGAGCTACCTTATTTTTCTATGGGGGTAAACCTATATGTAGCACCCTTAGGATCCTATGACATTATCCTAGGTATGAACTGGCTTTGGAAGCATAAGGCCAAGGTAGATTGTCATGCTAAAACTATAGAGTGTTTGGATGATCTAGGTAACCAAGTAATGTTGCAAGGGATACCTAGGGAAATCAGATACATCAAATTTCCACTATGCAACTACTTAGGGCTAAGAAGAAAGGATATAATATTTTTGTAGTAAAGATGGAAAAGATTGAATAATATAAGGAAATAGAGTCAAAAGATGGTATGGTTAACTATGGATCAGAAGATTACCAAGAGATGGAAGAAGGTGAAATGATGGAGACTAGAGAAATGAATATGGAAAGATATACAATCCTTCAAAATTTTGTGGATGCGTTTCTAGAAGAATTACCTAGATTACCACCAAAAAGGATTTTTGATTTCTCCATTGAGATAGTACTAAGATTGGAACTTGTTTCCAAAGTACCTTACCGAATGAAAACAACTGAGTTAATGGAGCTTAAGGCATAGCTAGATGAATTGTTATCTAATGGATTGGTAAGACCAAGTGTATCACCCTAGGGAGCACCGGTAATCTTTGTGAAGAAGAAGGACAATACACTATGATTGTGCATAGATTATTGAAAGCTATAGTAAAGAATAAGTACCTATTGCCACCCATTGATGACATTTTTGATCAAATGCAAGGAGTTGTGTTCTCTAAGATTGATCTACGATCTGGGTATCATCAGTTAAGGATCAACGATGAAGACATCTTCAAGGTTTCTTTTAGAATGAGGTACAGGCATTATGATTTTATAGTTCTACCATTTGGACTAACTAATGTGCCAACAATTTTTATGAATCTGATGAACGTGATTAGGATTTCCTAGATAAGTTTTTTTTAGTTTTCCTTGATGATATCCTAATCTATTCAAAGAATGAGGAGGATCATTACAAGAATTTGGAGATAGTTCTACAACGAATGAGAGAACATAAGTTGTACGGAAAACTCTCTAAATGTACTTTCTTCCAGAAGAAAGTGTAGTACCTAGGACATGTGATATCAGCTAAAGGTATCTCAGTTGATCCAACCAAGATCAAATCAGTACTAGAACAAATAGTACCTAAAAATGTTTCTGAAGTAAGAAGTTTTATGGGTATGGCAGGGTATTATAGGAAATTTGTTGCAAGCTTCTCTAGAATAGCTTTTCCAATTACTTCTTTACAAAGGAAAGGGAAGTTTGAGTGGAAAGAAAAATGCCAAGCAACATTTGACCTACTAATAGAGAAGCTAACCACTGCACCAGTTTTGAAAGTACCAAATCTCGATGGTGACTTCATTATTATCACAAATGCATCGAGAGAAGACTTAGGAGGAGATTTAATGCAAAAAGGGCAAGTAATCGCTTATGAATCAACGAAGTTGAAACCCTATGGGAAAAATTATGCATCGCATGATTTAGAGTTAGCAACGGTGGTTCATGCATTGAAAATGTGGAGGAATTACTTGCTAGGAAAACCCTTTGAGATGAAAACCAATCATCACAAGTTGAAGTATCTATTCACTCAGCCTAATTTGAATGCACTAAAAAAGAAGATGGTTGGAGTTGATAGTTGATTATGATTTAAATATTAGTTATATCAAAGGAAAATAAAATCGGGTAGCCAATGCCTTAAGTCGTAGAAGACATATTGCTTCAACAGTGACAATATAAACCGACTTTAAAGGTCAAGTATTGCAGAAACGTAAGGGGGGTGAGTACTATTTTCAAGTTAAGAAATCACTCTCAAATAATCCACAAGATGCAAGATATGATGGGTATCATTTTGAACCCAGTGGATTACTTAGTTATAAGGGAAGGATGTATATGCCTGACTTTGAAGAATTGATAAATCTTATGTGGAAATAAGTTCATGAAGCACCATATTCGGGAAATCCTAGTGTGATAAAAATGTTGGATGATGTGAAGCTGTTATACTTTTAGAAAGGGATAAAAGGAGACACTGCCAGGTTTGTGGTTAAATGCTTGGAATGTCAAAGAGTGAAAGTGAAACATAATCATCCTTTAGGCTTGATATATCCACATGATATTCTAGAGAGTAAGTGGAAATTCATTAGTATGGACTTTGTGCAAGGATTGCCTATGTTAAGAAATAAGCACAACGCCATATTAGTAGTTGTGGACAAGCATACTAAAGTAGCACATTTCATACCATGGAATTTAATAGTTGGAGCTCATGTCATAGCTCAAAAATTTGTGCAAGAGGTGTTCAGACTACATGGAATTCCTGAGAAGATTATCTTGGATAGGGATGCATGAGTGACCTCAATTTTTTGGCAACCTTATTCTCTACACTGGGGACTCAACTAAATATAAGTTTAGCATGTAATCTGAAAACGGATGGACAAATAGAAAGGGTGAATCAAGTACTTGAAGACCTACTAAGAATGTATTTTATGGATCACCAATACAAGTGGGAGGATTACTTGCCTTTAGTGGAATTTTCTTATAACAATTCCTACCATTCTACAATAAAGATGGCTCCTTTCAAAGCATTATATGGCCAAAAGTGTCAAACCTCGATAAGTTGGGATAAACTTGAAGATAGGGTGAGTCTTGGGCCTAAAATGTTAGCTGGAATGGAGGATTAAGTTAAGTTGATCAAGTAAAGGATAGTTGAAGCCAATGATAGGGATAAAAGCTATGCAGATGCAAAGAGAGTACCTAGAAATTTAGCAATAGGTGATAAGATGTTGTTAAGGGTAAAACTGCATAACAGTTCTATCAAGTTTGGAAAGTCATCCAAACTAGGTTCATGCTATTTAGGTCTTTTTGAGATCCTTGAGGAAGTGAATCTTGTAGCTTACCGAATTGTGTTTCTGCCAACTCTTGCCCAGATGCATAACATCTTTCATGTTTCTTACCTAAAGAAGTATATACTAGGCGATAATCATGTAATTGATTGGAATGCTTTATAGGTACATGACCTCAGAGTGGTAAAAATCAAGCCTATCAAGGTGCTAGGAAAACATAAGCTTTGCTTGCGTAATAGGGAGGTTTTGTAGTGAAAATTCTAGTGGGACCAATATGCAGAAGATTCTACCACTTGGGAAGACTATACGGAAATAGATCAAAAGTTTCCACATGTTTTACGTGCTTTTGAAAGTGCTTGAGAAAAAAAATGTTTTGTTTATTTTATTCATCGGGGACGATGATTCACAAGGGGGGAGTATGTCACACCCCATTGTGTGTTTACCTATTTACTATTACTATTATAGGGTAAATTATTGCATGTGTGAATGTAATTGGAATTTTGATTGGATATAAATATATGTGATTGTACTTTACTTATCAAGAGTGAATGAATTTTTATTTCATTTGATGTTAATAGAATGGAAATATGGTAGTATGGTTATTGAATTTGATATTCTAACTATGAAAAGGATAATGCAAATGTTTGTATTGATGAATGACTAATTACCATGAAAATGTGTTAAATTGGATGCAGGTTCAGGATCAATCCTTTGGAAGGGAGGGGAAGTATCACTCAGGAGAAGAACTTGGTGAAGTAATCGGTAATGAAAACTAATTGAGCTTATACACACACTCACTAATAGAATGGTTGAGTCAAGTCATAGATTTTGAGAATTTGTAAGTTATCCTTTAGCATGATGTGTTTGCAATAGAAAGGACTTTGATTTCTGTTAGGAGCATTCTTGGTTTATGTTTAGTTCTTGGTGCATGCAAGTACTTCTTTATATTACTATGCTTGATTGATGAGATGTACATGTCTTGAAGGTATATATATGTATGCATACGCATGTCGACAATAGACCATACACATGAAGGAACACATACACGAGAGTGCATATGTCGATGTACCTATGTGCGCTTATGGACTGGTTTCTTATGAGTATGGTGATATCGAGAGGACAATATGACATTTGTGTATATATATATATATATATATATATATATATATATATATATATATATGTCATACACCTATATATATACCAATAAGATAGTAATTGTTATGTCTGTGATTGTGTAATCAAATGTGTATATATATATACATATATGCATATGTATACATGTATTGATATATACGTATGTAAAGGAAAATGGAAATGTCCATACGGATACGTTGACATATGTATACATACATATACTTGCATATATATATATACAAATGATATGGTATATGAATGCAACTTGATCTTATTCATTTGAATATCAAATGTATACATACATACATACATACATATATATATATATGAATATATATACACATACATATATATATATAGCATTGAAGTTATTCATCAATATATATATATATATATTAAGAAAGTGTTTGAGGTCGATTCATATATATTGTGCAAGAATAAAGGTTAATTCATATAATTATATGCTTTGATCGATGAAATGTGAAATTTAGCACACTATATAAGTAGCACTCAAGTAAATGTTAAGGCATATTTATCATTTCAGATTAAATACAAAGGAAATACGTGAGACTATAGTTTGTTGTGTGCGTTAATGAAATTGAAATATAGTGCAACATATAAACAACGTACCAAGTCAAACTGCAAATATAAATGCAAAAGGTTGAAAAAAACTATGTGTCAACTACTCAGTCTTTGACTAAGTCGACTGAGCATGTGCAACCAAAATATGAATGACGATTTTCATTGTTTTAACCGCAGGCTTTAGAATAGGGAATGTGACTGCAACTTGGCTCCATAATATGAATTATCTAATTGCTTTAGAAGTCTATCATGCTTGAAACTGATTAGTTGTATTAAAACATGTGCTTTAAGAATGTGCCAAACTTGTTGTGGCAAACAATGGATCAATTTGTTGTATAGATTCGATGACTATCTTTATAAGAATTTGCCACCTTTCTATTGCTGAGCTAAGTCTATTAAATATGGCTGAGAAGTGGCAAATAATGAACCTTGTTTATAGCCTTGTGAAGCTAATTTTTTAGTATAAATATAGGCATACTCACCTCACTTCATACACTTTTTTCATATGAAACAATACACTACCAATTATGTTGTAGTTTTCATTAAGAGATTGTTAATTTGTTGAGAGATTTTGTGAGACAATTTTAGTGAGATTAGTGAAGAGAGGTTGATTTCTAAGTTGATAGTAAGAGGAGTCCAAGCTAGGAAGTCCAAGATTCAATTGGAATAAGTGTTTGATAGTGTAAGAGAGGAGGACCACCACGTGCAAGGCCCCAGGTCACGGAGGGCCAAGATGTGGAAGGCTACCCTAACTTACCTCAGCTTAGTGTGGTGTTAGGATATGTAGGACGAGAATGATGAGGACTATAAGGTCCTTCAATCACTCTATAGACCCAAAATGCAAAATGGGGCTAGGTGAGCCAGTTTTTAGGTTCAACGCTACGCCTCAAGAAACTCTCTGCTCGAGGATGAAAGTGTAGTCCTTGGATGACAGTGCAGCGCGCTGACATCTCTAAAGTGTGTTGGCATCCATACGACCAGACAACTGAAGAGACAAGGTCAAACCTAGGAAAACAAGATAATGACCCAGCTAACTATTACTAAAGAGCTAGAATAGTGTGATTAAGTAAACAAAATACTCTCTAATGTGATAAAGTAAAAATGCAAGAGTTAGGGTGGCAAGAAAGATCTCATAGAGAAACTCATTTGCTAGCTAGCTCCTTAAGAACACATTCACCTGCACACAAAGAGGAGGAAAATGTCGGGTGGTTGTATAGGGGCCTGCCTCAATCATACCCCATTTTGGTGTTTCCACCTCCACGGACAACCAAGAAAGTGAGTATGATAAAGAAAGTACTATAATAGAGAACACCAAAAACACTACGAAACAGTAAGTGTGCTTACTCAACCAAGTGATAGAGGAGAGGAAAGGGAAGCTTACCACCTCCACCAAGAGCACTCAAGGCTACTTAGGGGAGAAAATGAGAGTACTCAAGCCTCTGCTATGATGGTGTTGTCCCAAACTTTCTCTATTGAAGTGATGGAGTGAAGTTGTTGCAATGGAGTGCTTGAAATGCTTGGAGTGAGTGCAAGAGTGAAAGTGAGCTTGTGAATGAAGTGAAGAAGTTCAACTGAATGCTTAGAGGATAAAATGCTTGTTGAAGGAGTGAATTTGAAGGAGAGAGTGAAGAAAATGGCCATATTCGGGTCGGTCGACCAAAGAGGGTGTTACAACTTGACTCCCAATGAGAAGTGTAAGGCCTCTGTAGGTTCAACTACAAGAATCTGGCAGGGACGTAAGCGTGCCACACAGACCTCTGCGCACTATGCAGGCATCCCCAACAAAAACTCCTCCACCAACACTCAAAATAGGTGTCAAGTGGGATGCAAGCAGTGGGCTTATGTGTAATTAAGCCTCTGAACTTGGTTTTCTAAAGTGGAGAAGGGCAAAGGGGGAATTTGCATAAGGGGTGCAAATTCACTCCTATACATTTTTCCCCCACTTTAGCAAGCACAAGTACTAATGAGTGCTCAGTAAAGTAGATCAAGGAAGAAGTAAGGTTAGAAATGTATACCTGAACCATCGAGGAAGCAAATCATGATCTGGAAAACCAAAAGGTGCAAGGCAAGCAAGGGACTTCATAGCTTCTCAAAACTATGAAGTTGAAGAAAGAAAGCATCTTATAGGCCTGCAGACCTGTAAGGAGGAAACCCCCAAGATCTCTCATATGAAGGAAGCCCCATGAAGTAAGCGCCTTACAAGCTCACAAACCTACAAGGAAGGTGTCTCCCAAGAACTCTGGCATTGAGGAAACCCAAAGGAAGCACCCTACAAGCTCTCAGGTCTGCAGGGAGGAATCCCCCAAGATCTCTTGCATGGAGGAAACCTAGGAAAGAGGACTCCACAGAGTCAGGAAGTGGCCACGTAGGCAAGTAAGCGGACAGTCTCGCAAACCATCGATAATTTGGAAGTCTTTCAAAGGGGTCCCTTGGGAACCCTTCAAAAGAAGATGGGTCCACTCAAGGGACATGCTATTTGAAAAGCGAGGTTTAGTTAGGCTACCCCTAAGCTAGACGTGAATGATTTCACTCAAGATAAGATCTTTCAAAGGGGGTCCCTTGAGAACCCATTGTGAAGAAGAAGGTCCACTCAAGGGACACACGATTTGAAAGCGAATGTTCTCTTTCTCAAATCAATCCATCATTAAGGGATCCTTTTGAAATATTTTCAATTCATCAAGGAATTTGAAAGGAAGAATATGCCCCCATGCGAGGGGAAGGTCAAAGTTGTTCCCACTTCGGAGGAAGGTTTCCAAGTCCTTTCTTTATGAACCTATGATGAAGGAAACATATTCCATTAGGGTTCCAAGTTGAGAATGTGATTCCGAAGAGAAGTTTACGAAGATCTTCAAGAAAAGATTTGTTAGCAACGAATGCATTTTCTAAAAATCAAAATGTTGAAGAGAGGCGTTGTCACACATGAGAGGGACAACTCAAGCAAAGAAGATAAAAAGAAAGCATAGGAGAAAAACACAAACAAAGGGCACAGGGGGATCTGGTTTAGCAGGGTCAGATATGTCCATGCTTATATAAATAATAGGTAATCGCGATGCAAGGTGAAAGATCATCAATCCCCAACCAGATTAGGAAGAATACACAGAAAACAAAGTAAAAATAAAAAAATTGGGTCAACATGGAAGGGAAGCCTAAATTCCCCCAATGCTTTGCATCGTCCCTAATTTATCGAAAATCAAGCACAAACATGGAAGAATGATGATACAAATAGAAGAAGGTTCATGACACAAAAAACCATGCCTGTATCCAAGCACCAACAAGGGTGACAAGGGTCATCCAAGCACACATAACACGATCATGGGGAAACACATCACAAAACACACACACACATAGAAGATCAAGAAGAGACCTCCTCTGAACATTGATTGACCAAGAGGTCATCTGCTTCCCACTCTAGATCATCATAGGGGGAAGAAGGATGATCCTGCAATGGTGGGATGTTAAGAGGAGGAGCATCCAACCCTCCCGCAACAAGGGCCAAGGAAGAAGGCCTTGCAAGGTCTTCTTCACCGAGCTCTTGTGGAGCTAGGGTTAGCGATTTTGTGAAGATCGTTGACAAGGTTGGAACTTCACCCACAAAGTTAAACATGCACCCTACAGGAGCATCATGTCTAACTTCAGTGGACAGGGCGGGTTGCACCTGAGATTCACCACTAGGCTCATCGAATGACTCAGGAGCAGTGACAAACTCAGGGGAAGTTGGGACTGGTTCCATCACTAAGACAAAACAAGTCAACACGGGGCCACCTTGCGAAGAAGGCAGGCTCTTCTTACGTCCTTTTCTGCTAGGACCACACTCCACCTTTTGCCTCGTAAGAGAATATGAACTCCCCACAGACAAGGCTAGAGGTGCAGAGGACGAGGAGGAAAGAACTGTGGTGGACACAACCGAGGTATTAATCATATCCATGGGTTTCGGGAAAAGGTTGGATATTAAGAATGGACATCAGCAAAGGCAGCTCCACCGAAGGAGCGATGAACGCCTGTACCCCCTTGGGGTTAGGAACATTCATACTAGCAGTGGAAGCCAGGAGTAGTGCTAGACTAGACTAAAGAGAAGTAGAAGGAAGGGGAGAGGAAGACACTACAGGAGGCCTTGAAGTAGGTGCGGTCATTTCTTCCTCCCTTTGCAAGGTGGCTTGCTCAACCAAGAGAGCCTTTTGCTAACGCTTGTGCTCATGCGCAAGGTGGTTTCTATGACTCTTTAAGCTAAAGGATGAAGGCTCCTATTCAACCATGGGAATGTCCACTAAGGTTGTCTCTGGTGGAGGAACAAATTCCTGAATGAGAGCAGGAGGAATAGGTTGAGAAGCCGCAGGGGGAGTCGGCTCAAGAGCCTCGGTAGTGAGCCTCTTCCTGTTCATTGCTTTGGGGGCAGGAGCGATAGGAGGCCACAGATCGAATTCCTTTTAAGAACCTTTCTTTTTTTCATATAAGTAGTACCATGGTCGGGGGTATTCATTAGGGAGATCTGAGATCCTAAGCTTGGGCTTGAGCCAAGGAGGAATCATCAGACTTAGCGGATAGTCATCAGGCTGACTCATCCAATACTCTTCCCAAGAAAGGGGAGAGGACGAGGCAGTTTGGGAGAAGGCGACCTTCTCTTTACCATTACGGGAAGAAGAGGAAGCTAGCGTAGACTTTTCCTTTCCCTTCTGGGAAGAGAGAGTAGTTGGTACAGGCTTCTCCTTCTCCTCTCGGGAAGAGGAGGCAACTAATTTTTTTATCATGGAAAGGGTCAGTTTCGACTGTCCTTGACCCCCAGTTTTACACTTTACATAATTTTTGTAAAGTAGGTCCATTCTTGGAGGAAGCAGACCAACTAGGGAGGTCCAAAAGTGATCCAATGGATATCCCCCACAGGACACCAAGGGTTGATATCTAGTGTCATGCACTACATGCACGACACCTTCATGGGAGAATTTTAAACACTTGTGAATAATGAAGGTGATTCCATTCATAGAAGCTAGCCAAGGTATGCCTAGCTTCAGCCCAAACAAATTTGACTCTGGGATAACATCAAAAACTATGTCAACAGCCCTAGGTCCAACCAGGATGGACAAAGTTATCGAGCTGTAAGGTTTGAGACACATACCATCATGCATACAGATGGTAGATTTTGTTTCTTCATATTATTCCCTTTGTAATGAATTTAATACTAATGTTTCCTCTGTGATAACATTCACATGGCTCGTGGGGTCTACCAAGACTCCTATCACAATGTTTCCATTGATACGAGCGGGAATGTAAAGGGGTGAGGGTTTATTGTTTAAGGGAAAATCTTGTGATGTGAATGTAATGTCCGGTGAACTAGGTGTGGTAGAGCAGTAGAAGTCACCATGACCATGTTGACATAGGCCTTGGGTTGAGTAACAAAATCAGTGGAATCGATAATCATGTTAGTAGAGTGCGAGAGAAATGGGTTTGTATATATCTACAATTCACTATTAGCTTTCACCACTGATTTGTTAGCATTTTGTTTACTCCCATCGAGATGAATGGTATAGTCCTCGATGCGGTCCTGTATCTCATGACGTAGCCACATACAATGTTTGATATCATGTCCATTAACTCGATGGAACTGACAATAAGTGCTCCCATCATACCAACTAGGGTGAGGCTCCTTAACAGGCTTTAGATTCAGCAAGGTTACGATCTTATCCTTCAACAATTTAGACTGCAAGATAGAAGAATAAGATTCTAACAACTGTGAACTTTCGGTTCTGCCTGAGGTCGTTGTTATCAGTAGCATCAACTACATTTGTAATAGCCTTACCTTTCCTAGAGATTGATATGATGGACTTTCCCTCATAATGGGAGTGTGAGGAGGATCCCCCGAACTAAAAAACCGTTTGTTAGTACACTCTCGTAAGGCTGCATACAAGTGCGTGAAAGAAGGGTATTTCATAAGGGTGAACTTCTCTTGCCAAGGCCTTTGTAATTTCCCTATGAATACCTTTTGCACATCAGAATCAGGTAGCTGATACGATATTTGTGAAAGGAGCGCTTGGTAGCGTGCTATGAAATCAGTGATTTTTTTGTTATCTCCTTGTTTACATTAGACGAGATCTGAAAAGGTCATCTTTGGCTCGATATTTGCTTGAAATTTTCTAAGGAATTGATTTAAAAGTTAGAGGTGCAGGAGCACCTGGCAAAGTTCAGGCTTTACTGAAGTTTTTGGTTGAAAACAATTTTGTTGTGTTGTGTAAGGTCTTATGGACCATCTTGTTTATGGTTGTGGACCTTTGTTTCTTAGGTTAGAATTGGTAAAGTTGAATCAGTTTTGGAAACCAATCTTTGGTTGTTTTCTTAACAATAGACCAAGGTTGCTAAACACACTGTGTTTTACAACACTAATGTTTTGGACATTCCTAGGCTCGAAAAAGGAAAACTAAACATTTCCAAGCTTTTTAAAAGGGAACTCTCGACCTGTTTGAAAGGTTGGAAGAATTGGAACGTTTGTAGTTTTCATGAGAATGATAAGAAAACAGTGATTTTGGTGTGAAAACTTGGTTTTTCTGTTCTTGTTTGTGTGATAGATACTAAATGAATTAAAAGAGGCATTTTGTAGTTTTGATTAGCGTGTAGTGAAGCCTCTGGAAGTTTTTTTTTGGCACATTAGATAGTTGTTCCATCGCTTTCATCCATTTTTGTAAATTCTGTATTTTTTCTTATTTGTTGTCTTGACTAGTGAATTGAATAAAATGGGGTTTTAGACTGCACTCCCACCGTACCAAGAAGTATGGGGACATTGGGAATGTGGCTAAACTATGTCATTGTACATACATTAGTAATAGGAGTCTGTAGGAGGCATAGCATCATGATCAAAGTCTTTCCCTAGGCGAGTTTGTTGATACCCGGCTTGGAAAGACAATTAAATACACAGTCCTAACGTGGCAGGGGTGATGAATATTTTATTATGCAAAGTGTGTAGTGGTTGTAGGAGCCTTCATAAAGGTTGGAAAAAAGGCAGATTTCTTGTATGATCATTTGGAGGTTGGAGAAAAGCAAACAGACCAAGAAAATGGTCTAGAAAACCCTAGTTTTTTGGAGAAATCTGAGTTATGCCTGTGTACGAACATAGAGGGTCCCAAACCCTAAAAATCCTTTAGAGCTTGGAAATTGAGCCAAGGTGTTAGAAGGGGGTTTGGCATAATTCTTTGAAGGAGAAGAGTTCTAACCAGTTTACTTGAGTAAGGAGACCTAATGGGGGCTCTAGGCTAGTAGCCTTCCCAAACCCTAGAATAGGGTTTTTGTGAAAGCGATGGAGAAGTGGTGAATGGAGGTTGAACAAGAACCTTTCCTAGATAGTTTTGAAGCCATGGAAGCCTATGAACACCCCTACAAACAAGTTAGGAAGCATTGGAGGTTAACTAGTCTTTAAAAGGATTAAAGGCTAGGGAGAGCAAGAGAGGAAGAGCACCAAGTTTGGCTTGGTAATGCATTTGGCAATGATAGTAGAGTTGGCCAGAATTACCAGGGGTTCCTAGTCAGTGTTGGGGACCTATAGGTAGTGTGGTGGAGAGAGTGACAGCAAGGGGTTATCAAGGGTGAGACCCAGAGCATTGAGTCAATGATTGACTCAATCCAACCCTATCACTATCAGATTGGTATCAGAGCAAGCAAAAGATTTGGGAAAGTAGCTTATATGTCAAAAGTTGAGTCAAGTGAAACTCCCGCCATGGTGACAAATGCACAATTAGCCAAGATGGTTGAAGAACAAGAAGAGGACAACAAGTCGTTAAAAGAAAGAATAGAGCAACTTGAGAAAGCATTAAACAATGCAAGGTTGGAAGAAAAAGTACCAAAGGAAGAAGAGGTTGCAGAGGAGGACAAGGTCCCTGAACCTGACCCTGTTTTGGAGGAGGAGCCTTTCTTGAAGGCATTGAAAGCCTTGAGTGGAAAAGGACTTGAGGGCATACCACTGTTCAGTGGAAAGATGGAACCTGATTTGGTCATGGACTGGATAGAAGGCATGGAGAATCACTTTGAGTGTGATGGAGTCACTGAAGCTCAGAAGGTGAAGGTTGCTAAGTCTAGATTGAGAGGATCAGCCTTGACATGGTGGAAGTTTGTTCAGACTGAAAGGGAAAAAGAAGGAAAATAGCCCATATCAACTTGGAAAGGAATGGTTGCTAAGGTAAAGGAAGCCTTTATGCCAGATGATTATGAGATTCAATTGCACAAGAAGAGGCAAAGTCTAAGGTAGAAAGACCAAGATGTAAACACTTACACTGAAGAGTTCCAAAAGCTTTGTATGAGGTCTAATGTGACAGAGGATGGGAGTCTCAAAGTGGCTAGGTATCTTACTGGTTTGAAATGGAACATTCAGGAGGAGATGGCTCTACTAAGTCCCAAGATAGTCCACCAATGTTATCAGCTGGCTATAAAGATTGAGGAAAGGAACAAAAGAAAGCAAGATCAGGCTTCTAAGGGCAGAGGCAAAGGCAGAGATCAAAGAGGACAGCGTGGTGGTTACCAACGTAGAGGTAATGATCAAAGGAACCAAGGAGAATCTAAGCTCACTGAGCATGGAGGTGAAACATATTCAAGAGGAGGATTTAACAAAGGAAGAGAACCTCAAGGAGGTTCAAACAGAGGAAGAGGAGCAGGTAGGAGCAGTTCCTGTTTTGCAAACATGAAGTGTTATCATTGTAACCAATTAGGTCACCCTGCTTATAGGTACCCGGAGAAAGCATCCTCTTCTAGCAATGAAAAGAGAGTGGCTTATGCACAAGAGGACACCATGAGTCCTAAGGCAACTGAGATCAGTCATATAGAATCTGAAATTAGAGAGAGTCTGATGTTTAACAGAGTGCTGATTAGACAACCAGCCAAGGAGGAACCTAAGCAAAGAAGAGCTCTTTTTAGAGTAAGGTGCAAAATACTTGGAAAAGCATGCAAAGTCATTGTAGATTCAGGTTCAACAGACAATATAATCTCAGAGGAGGTAGTAACTAAGCTAAAATTGTAGAAGGTACCTCATACTAACCCTTACAAGGTCACATGGCTGAATAAAGGGCAGAGCATTTTGGTGAATGAGCAAGTAATAGTGGGATTTTCAATTGGAGGCTATAAAGACAAGTTGGTTTGTGATGTATTACCCATGGATGCATGCCATCTGCTACTAGGTAGACCATGGAAATATGACAGAAGTGCCATTTATGATGGGAAAGAGAACACCATCTCATTCAAGAAGGATGGAAGCACCTTCAAACTGCAGTCATTGACAGAGGAAGATGAAGGACAGTCCAAGGTACCTAACATCATGTTGAGCAGTGGTAAAGAGTTTATCAGCAATCTACACCAAGGAAATGAAGGATATGTGATCATGATGCAGTCCAAAGAGGAAGAAAAGGCTGAAAGGGCAGTCTTACCAGAAGCAGTCCAAAGGTTGCTTGATAAATACAAAAGCATAGTTAGTGATGGTACACCTGCAACTTTACCTCCAAAGAGAGCAATAAGTCATCAAATTGACTTCATACCTAGAGCCTCATTACCTAACAAAGAAGCATACAAGCTAACCCTTGAGCAGAACCTAGAGGTGGATAGGCAAGTGCAAGAATTATTGGATCAAGGATTGATTCAAAAGAGCATCAGCCCTTGTGCAGTGCCAATGGTTTTGGAAACAAAGAAAGGAGGTAAGTGGAGACTTTGTACTGATTCTAGAGCAATCAATAGGATCACCATTATGTATAGGTTCCCAATACCTAGGATTGAAGATTTAATGGATTGCCTTGGAGGAGCACAGTATTACACCAAGTTGGATCTCAAGAGTGGCTACCATCATATCAGAATCAAGGATGGAGATGAGTGGAAGATAGCTTTTAAGATAAATGATGGCTTATATGAGTGGAAAGTGATGCCATTTGGCCTCTCAAATGCCCCTAGCACGTTCATGAGACTAATGAATGAGGTGCTTAAGGATTTCACAGGGATCTTTGTAGTAGTCTATCTTGATGACATACTGATTTTTAGTAAGACAGCAGAAGAACATTTGAAGCATGTGGAGATGGTTCTTAAAAGGTTGCAAGAAGAAAATCTGGCAATTAACCTTGAGAAATGTGAGTTCTTCAAGCAAGAGCTTGTGTATCTAGGCTTTTTAGTATCCAAAGGAACCTTGAAGATGGATCCAAGCAAGGTGGAAGCCATCCTAAATTGGCCTACTCCAACCACAGCAACAGAGGTAAGGAGTTTTCATGGTTTGGCTCAATTCTATAGAAAATTCATAGGAACTTTAGTGGTATATGTGCACCAGTCCTAGATACTATCAAAGGTGGTCTAAAAACAAAGTTTAAGTGGACTCAAGAGGCTGATAAAGGATTTGAAAAACTGAAACAAGAAGTGGCAACTCAACCAATTCTATTACTGCCTAGTTTTGACAAATTGTTTACAGTGGAGTGTGATGCAAGTGGAGTAGCAGTAGGAGGAGTACTTAGTCAAGAAGGTAGGCCTGTGGCCTTCTTTAGTGAAAATCTCAATGAAGCCAAACAAAAGTACTCCACCTATGATCTAGAATTATATGCTTTAGTGCAGTCCCTTAGGAGTGGAGGCATTATTTGTTACCCAAAGAGTTTGTGGTTTTTACTGATAACCAAGCACTTAGTTACATCAACACCCAAGAGAAGTTGAGTAATAGACATTTGAAATGGATGGAATACATCCAAGCCTTCACATTCACTATCAAACACAAGAAAGGACAAATGAATAAGGTTGCAGATGCATTAAGCAGAAGGTTGCTGACAATGCAGGAGATACAGCTGAAGAGAATTGGATTAGAGAGTTTCAAAGACCTCTATGGTGAAGATGAAGACTTCTCATAAGCTTACAAGGTATGTTCTGATTTTGAGAATCACTTTCATAGCCAATATTCTGAGCATACATTGCAAAATGGACTGTTATTTAAGGGCAATCTGTTATGTGTTCCAAGAGGGTCAATGAGGGAAAATCTGATTCAAGAAAAGCATAATGGCAGTCTTAGTGGGCATTTTGGTATTAATAAAACTTTAGAGCTAGTACAAAGGTTCTATTACTGGCCTAAGTTAGCAAGAGATGTCAGAAAATATGTGGAACAGTGTGTTGTGTGCATGAAAGCTAAGGGAGGAGCTAGCAATGTTGGTTTATATCAACCCCTGCCCATTCCTAACAGACCATGGGAGTGTGTGAGCATGGATTTTGTGGTAGGTCTTCCTAAGACCAAAACTGGTTTTGACAGTGTTTATGTTGTGGTAGTGTTTATGTTGTGGTAGAAGATGAGTCACTTTATCCCCTGTAAAACTACTCATGATGCAAGCTACATAGCACACCTTTTCTTCAAGGAGGTTGTAAGGATCCATGGCTTAACTCTAAGCATTGTTTCTGACCAAGATATGAAGTTCATGAGTCACTTTTGGAAGACTCTATGGAGCAGATTGGGAAAAAAATTGTCATTTAGATCAGCTTACCATCCTTAGACCGATGACCAAATAGAGGTGGTTAACAAAGTGTTGGGTAATCTTTTAAGGTGCTTGACTAAAGAATATGGACAGACATGGGATATGGTGATCTCCCAAGCTGAATATGCCTATAATGACAGTGTAAATAGAACTACAGGGAAAAGTCCTTTTGAGGTTGTGTATGGGATGCACCCAAGAGGCATTTGTGAACTTAGAGACCTTAGATCTATGGAAAATAGGAGTGGACATGTAAAAGACTTCACTCAGACCATGAAGGAGATTCATGAGCAGGTCAAGCAAACAGTCACAGCAGCAACCCAAAAGTTGAAGGAGAATGTTGATTTGTCAAGGAAGGATGTACAATTTGTAGTTGGGGACTATGTTATGGTCCACCTCAACAAATCCAGATTGTAGAAAGGAATGGCAACCAAGTTATAGATGAAAAGAATGGGTCCATGCAAGGTGTTGGCCAAATATGGCAAGAATGCCTATAAGGTGGAATTACCATCAGATTTGGGCATCTCTCCAGTTTTCAATGTTGCTGATTTGATCAAGTACAAGGGCTCAGTCAATGATGAGGAGCAGAACAATAAGTAAATCTTCAAGGACATCAGTAATGTGACTTTTCCTCAACAGGACAAGCCTCAGGCAGAGCAGATCTTGGAGTCAAGAGTACAAAAATCTACAAGGAACAAAGTGTACATGGAGCACCTTATCAAGTGGAAGAACAAACCAGAATCAGAAGCCACTTGGATACAGGAAGATTAGTTCAAGAAACTTGGCATTGACCTGACATTGGTCCCTCTTTCCTCTCCTTAGTTTTTTGGGTAGAGAGGGGGAGAATGGTGCAGGAGCACCTAGCAAAGTTCAGGCTTTACTGAAGTTTTTGGTTGAAAATAATTTTGTTGTGTTGTGAAAGGTCTTATGGACCATCTTGTTTGTGGTTGTGGACCTTTGTTTCTTAGGTTAGAAGTGATGAAGTTGAATCATTTTTGGAAGCCAATCTTTGGTTGTTTTCTTAACAATAGACCAAGGTTGCTAAACACACTGTGTTTTACAACACTAATCTTTTGGACGTTCCTAGGCTCGAAAAAGGAAACCTAACTATTTCCAAGCATTTTAAAAGGGAGCTCTCGACCTGTTTGAAAGGTTGGAAAGAATTGGAACGTTTGTAGTTTTCATGAGAATGACAAGAAAACAATGATTTTGGTGTGAAAACTTGATTTTTCTGTTCTTGTTTGTGTGATAGCTGCTAAATGAATTAAAAGAGGCATTTTGTAGTTTTGATTAGCATGTAGTGAAGCCTGTGGAAGTTTTGTTTTGGCACATTAGATAGTTGTTCCATCACTTTCATCCATTTTTGTAAATTCTGTATTTTTTCTTATTTGTTGTCTTGACTGGTGAATTGAATAAAATGGGGTTTTAGACTGCACTCCCACCGTGCCAAGAAGTATGGGGACATTGGGAATGTGGCTAAACTCCATCATTGTACATACATTAGCAGTAGGAGTCTGTAGGATGCATAGCATCATGATCAAAGTCTTTCCCTAGGCGAGTTTGTTGATACCCGGCTTGGAAAGACAGTTAAATACACAGTCCTAACGTGGCAGGGGTGATGAATATTTTATTATGCAAAGTGTGTAGTGGTTGTAGGAGCCTTCATAAAGGTTGGAAAAAAGGCAGAGTTCTTGTATGATCATTTGGAGGTTGGAGAAAAGCAAACAGACCAAGAAAATGGTCTAGAAAACCCTAGTTTTTTGGAGAAATTTGAGTTATGCCTGTGTACGGACAGAGAGGGTCCCAAACCCTAAAAATCCTTTAGAGCTTGGAAATTGAGCCAGGGTGTTAGAAGGGGGTTTGGCATAATTCTTTGAAGGAGAAGAGTTCTAACTAGTTTACTTGAGTAAGGAGACCTAATGGGGGCTTTAGGCTAGTAGCCTTCCCAAACCCTAGAATAGGGTTTTTGTGAAAGTGATGGAGAAGTGGTGAATGGAGGTTGAACAAGAACCTTTCCTAGATAGTTTTGAAACCATGGAAGCCTATGCACACCCTTGCAAACAAGTTAGGAAGCATTGGAGGTTAACTAGTCTTTAAAAGGATTAAGGGCTAGGGAGAGTAAGAGAGGAAGAGCACCAAGTTTGGCTTGGTAATGCATTTAGCAATGACAGCAGGGTTGGCCAAAATTACCAGGGGTGCCTAGTCAGCATTGGGGACCTATAGGTAGTGTGGTGGAGAGAGTGACACCAAGGGGTTATCAAGGGTGAGACCCAGAGCATTGAGTCAGTGATTGACTCAATCCAACCCTGTCCCTATCAGTTGGTCAAATGAGAAGACAAAGTTATCAGGAAAGGAACAATACCACTCGAGCACTGTATCCTTAAGAGATCGGGGAAATAGTTTAGCCATCAACGCATCATGATGGAAGAAGTTTGTGCATAGGGCATTAAAGGTGGACACGTGTGTCTGTGGATCCCCTTTACCATCATACTTTTCAAATTTAGGGATCTTCATTCCCTGGGGGAAGGGAGTGCTTAAGATCGCAACTAACAATGGGTTGTGCCGGAAGAAGGGCTGGAAGATAGGTTGGGATGAGGCTTGGGAAAGACTCACCAACTGGCTCTGCATCTTACCCATATTCTGAAGGGTGTTCAGAATGGGGTCATTAGAAGATAGAGGGCCAGAGGAACCTCCTTTGGAACCATTTCCAAAGCCACCTCCAGAACTACCACCGATGTGACCTCTGCCATAACCACTACTAGAGCCATCGCCATCGGTAGGGCCTCCGCTAGAGCCACCACCATGACCTCCACTGGAACTTCCTCCACTAGCACCACCTCCACTACTGAATCCATCACCGCTACCAAATCCCCCACCACTCATCCCACCAAAGCCTCCACCACTAGAGGTGACAGAGGGGTGAAGCTAAATCCCAAGGGGACCCTGTTTACTTTGATAGTTTCAGGTTGTTTGGAGAAAAAAGGGATATTGATAGAGGGGATTGCGTCAGCCATGTAAGTGGATGTGGGAGGCATCGATACTCCTAACGATCATTCGTGCTCTTCAAAAGCGGCTCCTTATACAAGGCTAGGATTGTTTGAAGGAGCACATGCTTCAGCGAGGCCAAGGAGGCTAGTCAGAAGCTCTATGCATGTTTGATCTTTATCCATCATATGTTTTAACTTGCTAACAACCTGAGTGGCTCTAGCCATCTTCAAATTTCTTTCCAAGTGATTTTCTAAGTTGCCCAATCCTTTAGCAAAGGCAGAGACATATTCTAAAAGAATTTGAATGGCCTCATGCTCGTCTATCGACAACGGTGTAGGAAACGCAGTGGGAGTGAGAACGTGATCAGTTTCATCAATGAATCCCATCTCATTCCTTGACAACTGCTCCTGTGCAGCTAAACCAATGGCGAGACTAGAGAAAAGGATCATAGTGAAACTAGTAGAGACCTTTGTCCTTTCCATCAGGAGGTGTTGTATACTTCTCCTAATGATATACCTAAAAGTTGTGGACTAGGTTGTGATGCTCATAAACCTTCACAACACTGAGGAACACAATGGTCATGAAGTGCACGAGAGACGTCTCAACACCAACAGATGAACAAACGTTGGTTCACCAAAAATGTAAGAGAGGGGTACCACCACGTGCAAGGCCCTAGGTTATGGAGGGCCAAGATGCGGAAGGCTTCACTAACTTACCTTAGCTTAGTGGGGTGTTAGGATATGCAAGACGAGAATGATGAGGACTATAAGGTCCTTCAATCACTCCACAAACCCAAAATGCAAAATGGGGCTAGGTGAACCAATTTTTAGGTTCAACACTATGCCTTAGGAAGCCCTCTGCTCGAGGATGAAAGCATGGTCCTTGGACAATAGCACGTCGCACTGGTGTCTCTAAAGTGCACTTGCATCCATACGACCAAACAATTGAAGAGACAAGATCAAACCTGGGAAAACAAGCTAATGGCCCAGCTAACTATTATTAAAGGGCCAAAATAGTGTGATTAAGTAAACAAAATACTCTGTAATGTGATAAGTAAAAATGCAAGAGTTGGGGTGGCAAGAAGGATCTCATAGAGAAACTCGTTCACCAGCTAGCTCCTTAAGAACACGTTCACCTACACACAAAGAAGAGGAAAATGTTGGGTGGTTGTATAGGGGCCTACCTCAATCAAACCCCGATTTGGTGTTTCCACCTCCATGGACAACCAAGAAAGCAAGTATGATAAATAAAGTACTATAATAGAGAGCACCAAAAACACTACGAAAAAGTAAGTGTGCTTACTCAACCAAGTGATAGAGGAGAGAAAAGGGAAGCTTACCACCTCCACCAAGAGCACTCAAGGCTGCTTGGGGGAGAAAATGAGAGTACTCAAGCCTCTACTGCAATGGTGTTGTCACAAACTTGCTCTATCAAAGTGATGCAGTGAAGTTATTGATGTAATGGAGTGCTCGAAATGCTTGGAGTGAGTGCAAGAGTGAAAGTGAGCTTGTAAACAAAGTGAATAAGTTCATCTAAATTCTTAGAGGATGAAATGCTTGTTGAAGGAGTGAATTTGAAGGAGAGAGTGAAGAAAACGGTCATATTTAGGTCGGTCGGCTGAAGAGGGCATTACAACTTGACTCACAATGAGAAGTGTAACGCCTTTCCAGGTTCAGCCACAGGAATATGCTAGGGATGTAAGCGTGTCGTACAGACGTCTACGCGCCATGTGGGCGTCCCTGACATAAACTCCTCCATCGATGCTCAAAACAAGTGCCAAGTGGGATGCAAGTAGCGGGCTTATGTGTAATTAAGCCTCTGAACTTGGTTTTCTAAAGTGAAGGGAAGAGGGGGAATTTGCATAAGGGGTGCAAATTCACTCTTATACAGACAAGCATGGAATTCTATTCTTTTTTGTTTATTTTTAAAATATGAAGATTATTTGCCTTGAATGTTATTTTGGAAAGGTACTAGTTTGCTTGAAATAGGGTAAAAGTCTATTTTCTTATAAAAGAGGAAAGGTCTTGTTTCATGTGATTTTCATGCAAGTTTTTATATTTACTCCATATTAAGGAGAGATTTATTGATGTCATTAGTAATATATACTAGGAATGACATTAAGTTACTTTATGTTAAGTTGTTTGTGGACTTTGAAAGCTTATGAGTTATAGCTAGGGTTAGGTTATCCATTGAAGGGGGGGTAACTTATGCTTTTACTTATGTTATTTGGAAGAGATGCCATCATGATTTGGGAAAAGGGAATAGGTCAAATCGGAGGTTAAGACTACCTATGCATAGATATAATGGTCTAAAGTCAAATGAGCTAGAGTAGTGTATGTCAATAGGATGACTATCACTTGAAGTACTGAGTGAGAATACTTTGGCCAAAGTAGTGTGTTTGCCTTTGGCTCCACTGTTAGTTCACTATGTTCCTTGTTATGCATGCTAGATCAAGATTGTAAGGTCTACAAGTTCTAGTTGTGTAGGACACAACACTAAGCTCATTAAGGTTAATGTTACGAGGTTTCTTCACCAATCTCTTTGTCGAAGGGTAGGGTCATCTATCCTATGATAGATGTGCAGGGGACCACATATGACTCTGTGGTTGGCGAAAAAGCACTTGAGTGATGCTTCTCCTCCTCAACTGGTGATCAAGTTCTATAGAAGATTCCTAGACCATCTATACCTATTTCTTGAAGCTCGGTTGAGCTATGTATGTAGTTGTTTACAATCTTGGAAATATTGTAACATCATGAATATTGTATTGAAATTAAAATCAATAAATAGAATTTTTTATGTCATTTATGTCCATTCTTTAGACTCTTTAGAAAAGAAAAAAAATATTGCAATGGTTTGAAACATAGTTTATTTACTTGAAAGTGAAAACTAAGGAAATTTACTTGCGAGAACAATTGGCATGTTACAACCCTTCATTCATTCATATTCAAAATAATAATAACTAATAGAAATTTTCTTTTGATTATTGCTTAAGAAAAATATTATAGAATGTTGAAAATTACTGCTATGCTACTACTCTACATATTCTAATATATAGACTTTAAATTCAACTAACTAATATTATTTGTCCTTAGAAAATTGGACTCCTAACCACCTACTTTATAAATTTTGACTCATTCCCAAAAGATAGGAAGAGGATTATTTCATCTTTAAGATGATAAAATAGGAAAGTTCGAGAAATATATTTTTTGTATAAGAAAATGGTATGATGCATGCAACAAAATAATTGTTGCACTATGTATTGTTATATTCTATCACAAAGTTTCTTCCTACTCTTTATGACAGATTTTATTGCTAGTGGTTGAGATTATATCCGCATGTTCTAGCTTTGATGGATGTGGGTTCCCTTAGCTACAGATATCCCATCTACATGGCTACAAGTGTGTGATCTTGCAGCCACACTATCCCATCTATATGTTTCCTTTGTTGCATGGTTAGTTCCTCAAAAATAATTATATACTATAATACCATATTTCATCATAATAAGCTATCATATTTTTAACAAACCATCTAAAAATGCAAATATTTATTAATCCATCATTTATCAAGTTTGGTTCTTTATACTTTAAATATTAGCTACAAGTTTTAGGAATAGAAAATGTTGCAAAGAGCAAGAAATAAATATAACTAATAGGGACAAATACTAGGCTTGTCAAAGGTAGCATTAGAGAGAGTATTTTATAGGAGTGACATATTGTGAATGATCTTATCATTGGGTATCAATGAATGTGTGGGGCTCATAATTGAGTTATCACTAGTTCTAGTAGCCCTTGTTAGTGGCATACTTCTATCTCACAAGATCAAACACTTCTTCCCCTCTAAATTGGCATCATCTATAGTAGATGGGTAAAAGCAAGAAGTTGGGTACACAAAGAGGGGAAATCTCCGGGAAAAACAAAATTTGCAAGAAACGCTTACGCGTTATAGATCGGGTACCCGAGCCTAGATCTGAATGCGTATGTGTTTAGCCTCGGGTACGTGAACGTAGAACGCGTACACGTTCTAGAAAGTTTTTTTTTTTAAATAAGCGACTGTAATTCATTTTCCACCATTTTGATATGGAGCTGATTAGAAGAAAGGAGAGCGCGTACGTGTTTTAGAGGTGACCAAATTTTCACTGCACCTCCTCCCATCGACACTAGTGACCTCGTCAACTTCCAGGTTTTTTGAATTCTTCATTTTTTTTTGGTTTATATCTTTGTTTTTGTTTTTTAATTAGTATTTAATTTTTGTTTAGTTCAATATTTTATTGTTTTTAATTGCATTTAAAAAACCAATAACATCAACAAAATGAAGAAATTTAAATTGTAAATTGAAAACCCTAAAAACTAAACCTAAATTGAACACATTTAAAACGTAGAAATTTCAAAACCCTAGGTTACAAAATTTACATAGGTCCCTAAAAACTAATTTACATTGTAGGTTAATCTTTGGACCTAAACCCTAAAACATAAACCTAAAACCCTATTTACCGTAATTTATGTAAACCTAAAATGGGCTATTTACCCTAATTTAAGTAAACCCTATTTCAAAGGAAGAGTCTATGTCATAGAAACATTTCAAAAAATATATGATTAGATAAAAAATTGGGTCTAGGGTTTAGGGTTTAGGGTTTAGATCTCCTCTTCCTTTTTAAATCATTTAAGAGTGCTTGGAGGTCCAAATAGGTTCAAAATCCATCATGTGTCTTCTATATGTTTTCATGTCATCAAATCTCTAAATCTAAACCCTAAACCCTTATTTACCATTCATTTTGTTGTAGGACCTTAAAATTAAATTTGGTTGCCTTAGGCAACTCCACCAAATTTTATTCCCTTAAGCCATGGAACATTTTTTCCTAGTTCACCTTACTAGACATAGATCCCCTTAAGCCATCCTATCACCGTAAATCGTAAATCGATGTCTTAAGGGGTCCTAATATGACATTTCTTAAGGGGATCAAAGAAGTTCTCAAAATTTGGTGAGTAGAGCTCAAACTCATCTTTGTTTATTTTGTACATTGCAATTAGGTCACTAGTGCATATATCTATGTGTCCCTTTGAATGTATTCTATTAAGTTTTCATTCTTATCTTTAGTATTCTTTGAAAACAATGAATGAGATTATAAATTTTAATGTTAGTGAACTAAACTTATAATATCTTCTTAATTACTTTGTCCCACTATCTAGAGATCTTGTGTCTCTTAGATGAGTTCTTGAAAGTTACTTAGGCCAACTTGTATAGTGAAGTTGAAATAAAGAGATTGTATAAGAGTTATTATCTATTTTAGGATGGGTCAACACATGTGAGTCATAAAAAATTACTTACCATAGTATTTTCATGCATTATTAGTGACTGTGGTGTTGCCATTTTGTTATTTCCCAGGAATCCTTATGGACCTATATATTGGATTCTTTGGGTAGAAGATGTATGCAATGTATTTTATAGAGTTATTCTATCCTTTTTTTTAATAGGATTAGGATTTTTGATATCATTGTTGTATTCTATAGAATCCCTATGAGTATATTATAACCATAAATCATCTAACAATGCATTGAGTTGTGTGGTAAATTAGAGGATAGTTATTCTTGAAATAGGATTCATAAAGTATATTTATATCTCTTTCCTTCTTATAGTTGCATATATTCTTATTTCTCTCTTTTTTCCTTTATAGTTGTAGATCTTATTTGGTATTATGAGACTATCCTCTAAGATTAAATTTCTATTTTCATGTATTATGTGGTCATGTACAAAATGGAAGAATTTTCATGTTGGGTTCTTGCTTTTGGCTTCTTAGTTACATGAGAAAGTACTAGTTGTTTTGAATACTATTTAAAGTTCTTACATATGTTGGTTTCATTCTTTAAATCCATGGTTAAATAGAAGAATTGGATTATTGAACCCTCATTACATGTTAGTTGTAGAGTTGATCTCTTAGCACGACCTAGAAGCTCCCAAAAAACCTTGTTCTTCTATTTGGATGTACAAATTGATGGTTGTGGAATATTTTGGTTGCTTAAATTTCCTAGATAACCCTCTAGCATTTTTAGATATTTGTACTTGCATGTTATAGATTCATGTTGTTTTGATATGTGGGTTTTATAATTTGTACTAATTTTTTTTGTCTTGTATATCTATGATATTCAATTTTTTGGATTTCATTTTTGGTGTTAAATTCATATATTTCTATTTAAAGATGTTGAAATAGAGTTAGAGATACATGTATGGTTTTATAGGTATACATGTAAAATCAAAATATGTAGTTTTATAAATTTAATATGAAGAGAGTGTTATTTAGGATTCTTGTAGATGGAGATAGATGTAAATTTAAATATGTATTCTTTGGAATTAATTTGAGAAGGTTAGTTATGTCATTCTAAATGAAGAAGTATTGGAATATCCTTGGGAATTTAATTTTTTGGTGGTTTCTTGTTGTGTTCCTAAATTATGGTTACTTTTTTGTGGGTTTACATCAAGTTGGATCTAGATTTAATATCTAGTACCAGTCATGAAGGATATACATGTTATAACTAGCTATCAATATTGTGCATATTACTAATGAAATATTGAATTTATATGTGGTAATACTCAAGATGTGTGAGTTGTATAATTTTTTGGTCTACCTAGATACATATAGGTTGCATTAAAATTATAGTTGGGTGGTCTAGAATAATATATATTTTTTAAAGTGTTGATAGTGTATTATGTGTATAGGGATCAATCCACTTATGCTAGGGAGATGATATTCTTGAAGGATGTATGGATGAACTCATTAAAATAAAAAGTTAAATACCATTCTGATTGTTGAGAATGAATAATTTTTCCTTCACTTTGGGATTAGCTAGACCTAGGAGATTATTCCTAGAGGTAGCCTTTAATAATATTTAATCACAAATAAAGATATATTTAAAATATAAAAAACTATAATAGTATCTATATACATGAAATTTGAAAATTTAGATAAATCAATTTATGTCCTTGGATTTAATTAAATTTTGTCATACTTGATTAATACATCTATTCATTTTGAATTGTAGGACCTTAAAATGAAATTTGGTTGCCTTAGGCAACTTCACCAAATTTTATTCCCTTAAGCCATGGACCATTTTGTCCTAAGACCTTACTACACATAGATCCCCTTAAGCCATCCTATACCCTAAATCGCAAATTGATGTCTTAAGGGGGAATTTGACATTTCTTAAGGGGACAAATTTGGTGAATAGAGCTTGACCTCACTCATCTTTTTTTTATATTTTGTACATTGCAATTAGGTCACTACCATATATAGAATGTGTCCCTTTCAATGTCTTCTATTAATTTTTCATTCTTATCTTTAGTATTATTTGAAAATAATGAATGAGATTAAATAAATTTTAATAAAACCCCATAATTTCATAAATCTACCCTTCATATTAACAACCCCACACTGGACTCAATTTAATGTGTGTACATGCTATGAATTTTTAATGTTATGGATTTTATTTAATGTTATAAATCAAATGGTCTTCAAATGAAATATATTTTGAATTTGTGCATGTTCAATGTGATTTTTAAATAACTTTCAAATTGTGTGCATTATTTAATTAGTTTGTTGATATATATTTTTTAATTGTTTAACATGTAGTTGCCATATCATTGCTCACATGGATCTGTTGTTTAATTTAGAGGATTTTATGCCCAATGAAGAAATTCCTATAGATCCCATACATCCCAATCCACCACATGAACATAACCCTAGCACACCTCCACATTCTCCACCGCCAAACCCCCCACCCCCTCCTGTAGTTGATGAAGATCAATTAAGAGAGAATATTCAAGCAAACCTCATTGTCATTCAAGGAAATATAGATCTTATAAAAAATGAGCCTAGAGTCCCTCCCCATCTCGCACAGTTTGAATCTATGATGCAAACTATTGTTGATTCTATTTGATCTATTGATGTGGACCTAGTTAGGTTCCATCAATGGAGAGAAGAGAGGAGACAATTCTATGTGGATGGATTGTCATATAAAGAAATCAATGACCTAAAAATTACCAAACAATCCATATGCCAATATTTTATTAATCCCCAAACAAACCAACCCATTCCACCCACGAAAAAATGAATTTCAATTTTATGGTGTAGGCACCTGCAAATAGCTGCACATTTTTGGGACAGATGGTGGATGGTGTTTGATACTCCACCACATGGCAACAGTGAGGTGCCCTTATACTTTTTGAGAAAGTTATGGGTTGAGTTTGAGTTGGGTAAAAAACCCAACTATTTTGATATGAGGTCATTTCAGGGAGTTGGGCGTGGCATGCCTCAACATAGACTAGGAGCACGCGCCGATCCTCAGCGACGTGCTCCAATTGCTCCTATTGTTCCTCTTCCTTCTCCTAGTGTTCCTGTTGCATTTCAGTAGCAAACCATGTTATCGACATTAGGAGAATTGAGTTCACTTTCAGGACATCTCACTCAGCAGTCTACACATGCGGCCATTGAAGTGGCCAATAGAGAGCATGGAGGCTCGGGCTATAGGGATACTCAGACATCCACTTCAGGCGACATACATGCATCTGGGATGGGGTCATACCTGAATTTACTATATTATGAGGATCGTCCTACACAGGTATGTTCATCTTTTGAACTTAAATTTAATTCAAGTTTGAAATTTGAAAAATTCATGTAAATAATAACATCAAATTATATATATAATATAATATTAATTCAATAAGTGTTTAGTGTAGATGCATGATCACGTGATGCCTGAAATTCATTATGATCATCGTGTGCATATGTCGAGTGCTGTAGATCTAGGCTCACCTTTTGGACAGGTACTTGAACCAATATATATATTAAATAATTTGTGTGGATATATATATATATATATATATCTAATTTAATTTGAATTTGTACACATTTGTGAATTGATATATTATATCTAGATGCAGGGAGGTCATACAATACCTAGTACTGACCAACCATAAATTACAGTGGTGAGCGCTCCTGAGACATTATTAGCTCAGGTGTGTTCTTTCAAAAGTTTGTTAAGTTTAAATTAAATAGACATCATAGATCTAATTTAATTTTTTCATTTACATACACATGTGTCAATGATCTATACGAACTGTTGTACATCTATATGCAGGAATTTCATGAGATACCCATGGTGGGCCGCGCACCTGAGACATCATTGGCGTTTATGCATGGGCAATCTCAGGTGCGTGATCATGAGGTCATATCATTCGAGGTTGTAAACTTTACTTTAAATCTCCTATACAATTTTTATGGACCTTTTAAATATATATATATTCGAGGTTTTCACATATTGTTTGCTTTATATGAATATGCAGGATATAGTAGATCAGGCATTTGCATCTTCTCAAGTGACAGTTATGCTACCCATTGAAGAAAATGTACCAGTTACAAATTCACATGATCATATGGTAATTTATGCATACTAGATATCATTTTTACTATATATAAATACTAGATATTTAATTAAATTTATTTGTATCTAAAAGTTTATATTTTCATGTTTAAATATGTTTAATTATATCAAAATTTCTAGAAATAAATTTAAATCTAATTTCAAGTTTCTTGTACTCTTTTACAGCATGATGCGAGTACATCTAGTCAACATGGAACAAAGAGGAGACTTGATTTGACCGATCAGCTTGAAAGTTAGATGGTTTAAATATATTTTATGGACTATAGATCTCTAGTTTTATTTAAATATATGTGTTGGACTTGACATATAAATTCTATGGACTATCTATCTCTAGTTTTACTTTGAACATGTTATTATCATATTTGTGTTTATTTATATCAGTTGACTTTAAAATATGATGATTATATATTGTAATCAATTATGATATCTTGTTATGTTCATTTTCATGATTATATGCACTCATGCATTAGACTATTTATATTTTATCTAATTTTCAAGTATTACATGCACTATATAAATTCTTATCTAGAATCAAATTTAATATATATATATAGATATATATAATTTATTGCATGGTTAGGTGACAAATTAAAACATTCCTTAAATAGTTTAGATCATATTCATAATAAATTAAGGGCAGATAACTTTAACTATTTTCTAATTAGATAGCAAATATTTGAATCAATAAACAAATAAACTATCTCCTTGTACATGTATAAAATGTATAATCTATACAATTGAATAATTATATAAAATGTGGTAAATACAAGAAATGAAATGTATAATCTATAAAATTGGAACAAGATATTTAAAAAGTGACATTGAACAAACATATATAATGTATATCAAGATGTTTATTACAACTATATAATATGATGAAACATATATGCGCATGTAGATACAATTAAAACTTATCAACTTTTAGGTGAAGACCAAAAATTGACATTTACATAGTCTCGATAAAATAATTTTTCAGTTCAACAATCACTTCGTAGATCGACTTGATGAGAACCTGCAAAAATAATTAATGTAAGTAACTACAATTTTTATGATTCATTTAAGAAAAAAATTCATGCGAGATAAGAATAATATATAGTAAATTCCATACAAATTCAAAAGATGTTTGCCATAGGATGGATTAAGGGGACCTAAGAGGATATATAGCTTAAGGGGGGTCTTAAGAGAATGGCTTAAGGGGATATAAGAGGATGGTTTAAGAGGATGCATCTCATGAACCCTAGGATATGGCTTAATAGGTCCTAAGAAGATGGCTTAAGGGGAATTATGAGAGTCGTTAAAGAGGATGGCTTAAGGGGATGTAAGAGGGTGGATTAAGGGGAGTTGATAAAATGACTCAAAGGGATGTAAGAGAGTGGATTAAGGGGATTTAAGAGGGTGGATTAAGGGGAGTTAATAAAATGACTCAAAGGGATGTAAGAGAGTGGATTAAGGAGATGTAAGAGGGTGGATTAAGGGGAGTTGATAGAATGGATTAGCATGCAAAGTGCATCGTATATATCGAAATATATCATAATTATTAGAGTCCTTTAAGGGGATGGCTTAAGGGATGTAAGAGAGTGGATTAAGGGGATGTAAGAGGGTGGATTAAGGGGAGTTGATAGAATGGATTAAAGGGATGTAAGATAGTGGATTAAGGGGATGCATGTTATGAACCTTACAATATGGATATTAATAGGCCCTAAGAGGATGGATTAAGGGGAATTATGAGAGTGACTTAAGGAATGCAAGATTATGGATTACAGGGATGTAAGAGGATATGACTTAAGGGTGCTTTAAGAGGATGGATTAAGGGGAGTTGATAGAATGGATTAAAGGGATGTAAGATAGTGGATTAAGGGGATGCATGTTATGAACCTTACAATATGGATATTAATAGGCCCTAAGAGGATGGCTTAAGGGGAATTATGAGAGTGACTTAAGGAATGCAAGATTATGGATTACAGGGATGTAAGAGGTTATGACTTAAGGGTGCTTTAAGAGGATGGATTAATGGGATGAAAGAGGGTGGATTAAGGGGAGATGATAGAATGACTTGAAGGGATGCAAGAGGGTGGACTAAGGGGAGTTGAGATAATGAATTTATACTATCAATTAAATGTATCTAGAACTATATATAGTTACCTATCTCTATATTTGAATTCCATTGTAATATATGTGCATCTCCTCTCTTGTTTGTAAAGCATCTAATTTTGGGAGACCTGAAACAAAAAATGATATAAAAATTTAATTAGGAAATGATTAAATACAAATATATATATCAATTAGTTCTATATAAACAACTAGATATACTTACCAATATTTATTTACTTCTGTTGTACCATCTGCATCCTCTCTCTTTTTTAATGCATCTATGATTGTCTCGTGATCATCCATTGAAAGTGTCCATAAAACTTTATTAGCAGGCCTCCCTTGATATCTAACTAGTTTTATATTGGTTGCAAAATCAAATGTGAATAATGTATAATCTTCTTGTGTCTTTCATAATCTTCAAATGCAGGCAAGCCATTCTTTCTCATCAAATATTTTCGAAGCCAGTGCCAACAACAACCACTGAACTAGTTGGATACTCAAAGTTGTCATCATCCACTCTAGGATGTGCCAACTTATGTTTTCTCTCAACACATCTAGCCAACCAATAATCTGTCTCCTCTTCATTCCCCTCAGGTGCAACAACAACATACACATGTCCTGCAAAAATAAATACAAATTTCAATAAAAAGTGACTTATATTTAATTCACATATAAACATACATACATACAAAATTCAACTCAATAAATAATGTACCTTCTTGTACAAGATCTGAAACATGATCATAATCATCTGATGCGAACACTTGATTATCTTCAATTATCGTTCCATGTTGAACATTTGTCGATGTAGGCGTTAAGGCTCTTTGTTGCCATTGTTCGACCCATTCCATATTTTCACATGCCTCCCAATCACCTGCAATACAAAATTGACAAAAACATGCCAACTCCCTTGTCCATATTGTCCATGTGTTTGCATTTGAACTCTTAAACGAATGCCATTTTGCAGATCCATTAATTGTTCCACAATCTTGTCGAGAAAAAATATCATTTTCTTCAACTAACCAAAAGAAGCATCGAATTATTGAGCTCTCACTTGTTCTTGTAGATAATTTGGTATTGCACCAATCTACAATTGCGCATGCATCTCTAAATTTTGTAGCATCCTCAAATTTTAGTTGCTCTCTAGCAAGAGCTCTTTCCACACATGCACCTGCTCCATCGTGTTCTCCCTTACCATGACCAGCTTCAAAAAAAATCCATATGTGTTGGATATTATTTTCCTTATGAACTCTACATAACCAATAAAACATTCTAGCATTTTTTAATTGACCCGTGCAATTATCTGACCGTATGAGATGTTCTAGCATTTGAATTCCTCTCTCTTTTAAATTTTTATAAAATATATCAAAACAATATTGTACAAACTTAGATGAATGTAATCAATTATCACTTACATAAAAATGGTACTCTCTCAAAATTTTCCTATTATCTTCTGTACTATCTTCTGCATGTCTATAAACAATTTGAACAAATATAGCTACTTGCATTGAATTATAATACTGTGATTGAATTTCTTCTTGTGGAGCAAGAGTATAATTTTCAGCAAAATCAACAACTGACAATATACTTCCCATTGGGAATGTGTTTTTACATAAACGAAATTGATTGTCAAGCCAATGAGCATTATGAGAGTGTTGAACATATTTAGGTACAAACTTATCTTTAAATTCATTAATAAAAGCATGCACAATAACTTTTTCCACAATTAGCTCAACACGTTTTCCAATTTTTCCATCTTTTAAAGAATACTCAACATTTTTAATTTTTTTTACATCCACTAATTGTTGTCCAAATTCATCTAAACTACTTTCATGCATACATTCTCCTAATAATGAAAAGTTACCACATCTATCACATTCTCCATAAATGCATGCTTTAAAAAAAATGAGTTTCCATTTAAAGAGGGATCACAAAACAAACCTGCTATAAAATCTTTGATTCTTTCAGTTGGCTTATTAATGCCACAAATGTCCTGCATAATTTGGTTAGCATGCAAAGTGCATCGTGTATATTGAAATATATCATAATAATAACGAAATTGTATATGAGTCTTACAACAACAAGAGATTCGTTGCTTATTAATTCTAACATAAAAAGGTTTACACTTTTTGAATGATCTTTGACTTATGTTAATATTCAATGGTAAGATTGAAACATCTAAATTTTTTTTATATAATTCAGTTTGAGTCATATCTAAGAGATGCTTTGGATGAGGTTCACGAATTTTGGAACCCACCCTTAATTTTAAGACATCTCTAATGTTAGGTGATACTCATGTATTATCATGCCAAAATTTATGGATTAAATTTTTAATTTCATTAGTTAATTTCATGTCTGATCTTGGGAGTCTACCACTAAAACTCCAACATTGATTAATAGGATCCTTTTCAATACTTTCTCTTCTTTTATCAAAGTTCTAAGATTTACTTTTACACATTTACTAATCTTACTTAACATTCTTTTATTTGTAGTTGTTTTATCAACTAGAGCAGTTGTTATTGCACGACGAGTTGCATTCTTATCTTTCGATCGACTTTTCTTACCAATAACATCAATAGCATTAGCAACACTAGATATGAATTGTTCTACTAAATCATCTTTCTTTTTTTTATTTTACAAAAACACCTAATTTTTTCATCACTTTTCTCATTTTCAACATTCTCATCAATTGCACCATGAGTTGACATTGGAATCCTAATTTCTTTCTATAAAAAAATATTTTATATATTTTATTTCCATAATTTCTAATTTGTCTCGAAGAAACTTTACCATGAAGGTTATCTAGCACATCTGTTTCAATTGTAAAAAAAACATTTTCACCTTCATCCATAGGAGTTTCATTTTCATTCACACAAGGGGTTTCATTTTCATTTTCAAATGTAAAAGGGATTTCATTATCATTTTCATTAATATGAGGGATTTCATTCTCATTTACATTCTCATAAGATATAATTTCATCATTTTCTTGTTTCTGCATTGTTTCAACCCTAATATTATTGATCTCATCAATGGTGTATCCAGCTTCATCTAAACAAGCAATATCAATATTATGAGAAATTGGGTTTGAACACATATTTGGATAGATTGTTTGAATAGGTGCATTTTCCATATCATTGGGAGGTGGATTTGAAGACACACCCGAACTTGTTTGCATATCATTCAAAGTTGAAGTTGAAGGCACAGTTGGGTTTGTCTCTGTAATTGCATTTTCTTCTATATTCACCATCTCCACATTTGCATCATCTATATTCATTTCATCATTCATGGCTTCCTCTTCAACATTCTTGGAACTAGATGTCTCCAAATCTTTCATTTGACGATTCCTTTCTCTCCTTTCCCTTTGTCTTTTTGCCTCCTTATCTTTATTTGCTTGAACTTTTTCAGGTGTCATTAACTTTCTACATCTTTTTTTTTGTCTTTGCTTATCACCCATGGTTACCAAACCCTCTTTGATGACAAAAACAATAACTCAAAAAACTTATTTCCAAATTTCCACCTCCTTCAAATATTCAAATTAAACTAAGTATTATGTTCAAATCATTTTTTCTATAAACTCTGAAGTACAAAAACATCATGAGTACATCCAAAAATTCACTTTTTCCAAATCTTCTTGTAAAAAATTCTTGCACTTAATTCCACTTCAGAAACTTCAACCTCCACTTTGTCTCTTCCAATGATTTGAATAGAATATGCCCTGCACAAGACAAATTTGCAATAAAAAATGCAGAAAATGACACTTTTGGACCGTACTGCAAAAAATAAATGTTGCAGGAAAATCATGTTTTACCAGAATTTTTTAAATTAGGAAAAAATGGATACATTAGAAACGCGTACGTGTTCTAAAACACATACACGTTATTTTAAAAAATGCATACGCATTTAATAACGCGTACGCGTTCCGTTTTCCCAACAGATCAATAGGAAACATGTATGCGTTACAAAACGCGTACGCGTTTCATTTAAATAACGCGTGCGTGTTATTTAAAAATTGAATTTTCACACCACTTCTAGGCTTGGTTTTAGGCTTGGAAAAGGCTTGAAAATCTAAGCCTTAGCCTTTGACCTACAACTAAAAAATTAAGGCAAATTGAAGAAGAATGTCTAACTTTAACAACATAGTTGATGGACTTTTTTTCTGAATGAATCTATAAAATTAAAACCCATTAGATAACACAATGTCTACTTTCTAAATATATAAATTTTATTAAAATTGGATTATGTTTGCTATTTTTTGATTAATTTCTAAGCAAACTAGTCCTTAAACTTGAAATATCAGGTTTTTTTAGTTTTTTAATAACTTTTTATTGATTAAGTTTCTTGTAAAAAAATTTATATGGAATCAAACTTCAGACAATTCTCTACACAATGAAAAAAAAAAGAGTCAAAAAATGTTTTGTTTAGGTCCAATTATGTTGTCCGTACACGTTGATTTTAAAAAACATCAATTAAGGCCAATACAAAATTAATAAAAAAAAAATATTCAACCAAAAATTACAAAAAAAAATCCACATAAAACTTCATGTTGTTAGCTCTCATTTCCCAAAAGGAATTAGCAAAAAAAATTTATTTGGGTCAAAAAGTGTTGTCCGTACACCTGCTTGGTATGGTTAAAAAACATGGACTTTTAAAAAGTGGTTTTTATAGATCCCTATCAAAATTTAATTTCTATAATCTGGGTATTTTAATAATTTACATATTTGGAAACTTGATTCAAAATTCTAGATTTCATATTACTGAATTTTTTAATATTCATTGTGAAAGTGCCTCAAATTTTCAGTCCAAATGTGACAAATTTTGAAAAACAGCAAAAACATTTCCACTTTTTGAGCTTTTGTGTACTCAACTTCTTGCATCAACCCAGATATATGAGTGAAGGGGAGATAATTTCATGGGGATCATGTGTTCTTACATAATTATATAGAGATCTTCACTTTCCCACATACAATGATGAGTACAGTATAACATTCATGACACTATTATAGATTTGGGACTAGGACCACATTACAATGCTCAAGTTTGTGTCAAAGAGGGTAGAGGGTGAGCCCTATATTTTTTAATGGGAAGGGAGGTAGAGGAACAATCACCTAAAGAACTTGTATGATAAAGGGAAGTCCTAAATGAAGTTGATGTAGTTGTATGGCAGCCATGGTTGGATTGTGAAGAGTGGTTGGAGGACATATTTATCTTAGAGTATATTTAAATTTTATATTATATTATTGGTCGACACCACTAGCTTATTGAGCACTATAGACCTAATCAGATATTATAATAGTTTGGGTTGAGATAGGGTATTCTAACAAAAAATATCATGCAATTGCACAATTTGCATAGGAAGAGGAATAATTTGGCATAGGAAGAGGGATAGTGAGGTTTGTGAATATACTTGTAGCTAGCAAGATTGAGCTAGAGGAACATGGTACACGTGTTGTGGGACATTAGGGAGGGAGTCACAAATGTAGGAGTCACCCTAGAGTACAAGACATGGTGACAATAGTATAGGCCACCCAAATTAAATATTTCATGCTAGGTGGAGGTATAGGATAAGATCAGGGTAGCATTTGCAGAGGTTCAAACAAGGAGGATGCAAATATAGTAGATTGGTGGGGTTCCTAGGGAACTACCAATGGTTGGAGGAGGGGGATACAACCAATAGGGACAAGATGAAATTGGGACATGCATAGGAGGATTTCATGGATTTAAATGGCTAAGCATAGTAGGGATAGGGCTGAGAATGGTCACCAAAAACACATGAGGTAAATGATCTCCATGTGATACTAGCTACAACTTTATCAAAGGGGGATTCCCTATAGGAAAAGTAGAGCCAAGTGTTGGTGAGTGAGATTAGGCTACAAAAGAGAGGGATAGCCTCAAAGTAGAGAAAGACATCCTAGTCAGAGATATGGACTAGATGATAGTGGAGAGGGATAACCTACAACATGTACAAGATATTATTTAGATATAACTATAAAGGGATCAGGTGAAGTCATAAACATTGAGAGGAGATAGGCACCAGGAATGGTCACTACTAGTGTCTCATGGGCTGAGCTAGGGTTTATTAGAGGTGGATAAGGTTTCCAAGGAGATAGCACAAGCACTTAGGAAGGCACATTACTATAGGTCTTTGTATGAGTGTGTAGTGCCAATAGAGTAGAGGGAACCCTCTTATGTAGAGAAGACCTTGCTAGGATATTGTGGGTTTGTGAGGTTAGAAAGGTTGGTGTTAGTGTCTATACCACCTCCTCCACCTATATGGCCAAAACTAGATACAAGGTCTCAAGGAGATAGTGCTACCTAGAGCTAGCTATATTGTTTTTTTTGGAAGCTTGGTGATGTTGTCATTGATGTCAACCCCTAGCATTAAAATTTTTGAAAGCTTGGAGTTATTGTGTTTTCAACACAATTTTGTTAGTGTTGTCGTCGTAGTCAACTTTCAATATAGTTGTGGAGATTGTTGGAGCTTGCTTGTGTTGATGATATTATTGGTAGTATGGATGTGTTGTGGTTAATGAAAAGTGTTGCAAATTTTGTAGATGTATTGAAGAGGTGTTAGTAGTGTTGTAGTTGCAGTTGGATCAATTGGTTTCCAAGTACTTTTGAGAAAAATTTGAATAAAAGAGATTATAGTGTGACAGAGTGGTGTTATGTATTCTACTTTGCATTTCTTCAGTCTTGAATTTATGCTTGTAAGGTTTGGATATGATGATCGAAGATGTTCAAAGGTTCTATATCCAAAGTTTTAGGTTCTGGATCATTTTGCAATGAAAGTTGTGTTTGACAGTTTATCTGTATGTGAAGAAGGTTGTTTGGGAGATATGAGATTGCTCTACATTTTTTTGCAGTAAGGTTTCTTGTCTTGCATATTTACGAACATTCTTATATTGTCTTTATTTCCTTCCCTTGAGGTTTTAGGTGTCGAGGTGTTCCGCAAGGTTGGTTAGTGAGTTGTTTTATGTGGCAGTGTGTCTGTTTGCACAAAATGATGGTGTTCTCAATTTTAAGTGGTTGTGATAGAGTTGCAGAATATTCTAATGATGTTGGAATATTTTGAGATGTTGTATGGATATTGTGGAGTGTTTTTATGTGGTCCATGTGACTTGAAGAAGCGTGTATGTGGTCACTTGTAGTGTTAGTTCAGGTTTAGCTGACTTGGCATGCTAGAGCTATTTGTGGAGGTACCTCATGGATTGTGAATGTGCTGAGTAGTGTGGTGATGTATATTTGGGTCCTATTTAATCCTTGGTATGGTCACCTTCACTTCTTTCCATCGTGGAAGTGTTTGGTGTCAACCTATTTTGTAATTGCACATTTGAGGTGCATAATTGACCTTGGAGAATTTTTTCAAGGCTGAGTATGGTATAAATGCAAGGTAGAGTATTGGAGAATGGTGTGTGTGTGTGTGGTGTGAAATTCGATCAAGTGTTGTGATGTGAATGTGAACTTTGACAACTAAGGCTATTAGAAGTAGTGAGCAAAAGGTGTACATTTTTAATGTACTTGAAGTTACTGAAGGTAGTGAGTTGAAGGTTGCGAATGGTTTAGAGTTGTTGTGGTGGATATTCTTGTTGCTTTGAGATGGATTTCTCTTTGTAATAGTCCTCTTCCTTTCTTCTTTCTAATCCGATAGTGAGCCCTTATTTATTTTGGGTAGTGAGACCTCTGGTAGTGAGCCTATTGTATTTGGTGTTGCGATTCATTTATATAATGAGCTAATCCTCACCATGGTTTTTTCATTCTTAGGTTTTCCACATAAATTTGATGTTCTATTATGCATGGTGTTTTGATGTGTTGTTGTTTCACTTGTTTAATTTCATGTTAAATTTGATTAAGGGTTTAAGGGCTAATAAGGATCTGAATGTTAATGAGGGTTTTCGATGTTCTACTGTACAACTGATTCTCCCCCCTCTCAGTTGTCATGTGCATCTAAAAATTGGTATCAAAGTAAGGTTCCTTGAAAGAAGCTTAACCGCTTGAGGTAGATTTGTATGGTGCACAAGAAGGAGGCCCCCTTGTTTGATGGGACAAATTATGCATTTTGGAAAACTAGGATGGGAGGTTTCCTTGTTTCCCTAGGGTTTGGAGTTTGGAAGTCAATTGAAGATGGATATACTATGCCCACTAATGTTCTGGAAACTAATGATGAGATCAAGGCATAAGAGAACAAAGTCAAAGAAAGGAATGCTCTTTTGAGTGGCCTTACTGATTCATAACTTATGAAGGTTATGGGCTACAAATCTGGTAAAAAAATAAGAAAGAATCTGGAAATTATCTATGAAGGAGATGATAAGGTCAAGCAAGAAAAGATGCAAAATTTGAAGAATAAGTTTGAAACCCTAGGGATTTTAGAAGATGAAGATATTGCATGCTTCATGCATAGAGTGGATGAAGTTGTCAATTCTATCAATGGCCTTGGTGGAAAACTAGAAGAAGATGAGATGGTGAAGAAGGTATTAAGAACTCTTCATAACTTATAGTTTTAAAGTTTCTGCTATTGAGGAAGCTTAGGATTTAGATCATTATTCTAGAGATCATTTGTTTGGTTCTTTAACTACTTTTGAATTGAGAGAGTTTGGTCAAAATGATTGAAGAAAATAGTTTGCTCTTAAAGCTAGCAAAAAAGAGAAGGATGATGGATCATACCTGGATGATTTGGATGAAATAGAATAAAATTTTGTGAGAAGATTCAAAAAGGGCACTAGAAAATATAGAGGTAAGATACCTTTCAAATTTTTTAACTATGGAAAGCTAGGTCATTATGCTTTAAGATGTCCAACCAAAGTTTCAAATGACAAATAGAAGGATAATAAAGGTAAATCTCTAAAGAGAAGTTATTATGTTAAAGAACATGCTAGCATATTTGATGATGAATCTGACTACCCAAATGATGAAAATGATGAATGTTTGTTCATGGATTTGAATGATGGAAATAATTCTACTAACTTTGAAAGATGAAGGAAATTTCCCTAAAAAAAGGTCACAACATCAAAGGACTATAGTGACTGATTTTCATGCTAGAGAGGAGAAAAATCACTCGATAATTGATAGCGGATTATCAAACCATATGATAGGTGATAATAGTTGTAAGATAGGGAAAATCAAAATACAAAATAGCTAAGACCAAGTAGCAACCACTCTACCTAAGATCTAAGCCCAAATCCCAAATCCAAACAAGAGAGTACAAATGATAAAAGAGACCAAGCAAAAATGAAAGCATAAAATAAAACTCCCCTATCACAGTTGATTATCTCCCTTGCTTCTCCTCCATTCTTTCTCAAGTTTCATTTGGCTTTTCCCTCAAATTTTGAAGTGCTTAAATACCTGCAAATGACAATGAGAAGATAGCAAGAACTTTGGAGAGTGTGGTTGTAGAGCAAAAATAATGGAGAAAGCATTCTTTTATAGAAGAGCTATTGGAATGGACGGCTGAGATTAAAGCTCTAGAAGATGCCCAAATCAACGGTGGAGATTGAATGCACCACATAGTGGTAGGGTTAGGGACGACCAAGGATAGATGGACAATATTGAAAGAAGATCAGAGAGAATCAATGGTCAAGATTTGAAATGAGAAAGTGGAGGGAAAGTAGTGGAGAAAATTAATCAATTATTTAATTTGGGAGAGCATGTGGGCCATCAAATAATAATTTTTAATTGAAAAAGGGGATCTTGACAATTAAATCATATTATTATTTAATTTGGGAGAAGTGGAGTAATCAAATATTAATTTTTAATTCATGGAGAAGTATGTGAGGGAATAAATAATCATTTAAATTATTTATTTGAGATAATAAGGGAAATGGATATTTAATTTAAAGTGGTTGTGCAACCATTAAATTAAATATGGAGGAAATGGGAAAGAGGAATTAAACAATTAAATTAGATTAATTATTTAATAGTTCCAAAGAGTGGTAAAGGGGGAGTTAAATAATTCTAATACTTATTTAACTATAGAAGGACATAAAAGATTAATGAATAACTAAATGATAAAAACAATTATTTAACTATAGATGAACAATGAAGAGCGAATAATTAAATTAAAAAAAAAATATTTAGTAATAGAAAGAAAGAGAATGTTAGTGACGTAATTAAATAAATATTAATTTGTTTAATTAATCAAAAGAAGAATTAAAAAAGGGAATGTGAATTAATTAAATAATTAAAATTATTTAATTAATAGAAGAATGTGATTAAAGATAAATAATTAAATAATTAAAATTATTTAACTAAATGGGGGAGAAGAAAGAATGATGTGAAAAAAATGGCACTCACAAACCAAGACATTTTTCAGTGTCTACATTTTGCCCCTCTTTGACATAATGTGATTTGAGCGTTGTGTTAAAGAATAATTGAGAAAAAAAAAATCAAATCATGCCCTACCATGCCTCAGTGAAGGTGAGATAGACCTATCCCCCCTCAGATTTTTTTTCAATTTTTCAAAAAAATTGAGAAATTATTTTGAAAAGCCATTTTGATGCACTAACAAGAGAAGAATTCAGCTTGCAGGCCATTAGGATGATTGCAAAAAGGAAAAGCGAGAGCATGAAGAAGGTGGATGGTAGTATGGAGAAGACATATGTCAGTGTGGAGTTAGTTAGATGAAAAGGGATGGACATTCTTGCTTAACATATGTCAACTTGCATGTTTATCATCATTGGGTGTCAAAATTGTAGCAAATGGAGCACAAATACCATGGTATGACATAGACCAAGGTGTGCAATGTTGGCACTTGCAAAAGAAAAACAGTAAAAAAGAAAAGGAATGCCATGACTCATAATAAGGACCTAGTTTCCCTAGCTTTTTTGTCAAGACAAACCACAAAAAATAATCAAAAGAAAAAAGATCATGATCCATCATTGCCCCTCTAAATCCTTTGTGGGACATCCTTGAGGTAGCTAGTAATATGACCAAAGAAAAATCGAAAAGATAAGAAACAAATTCAACAATCATTTAGACCAGTTGCCAGACTTTATTTGATGATGAGATTGATAAGGTTGATTGATTGACAAGTTTGACTTATAGGTTGACCAAATTGACTGATTGATTAATTGATAAGATTGACCGATTGTTTGACCAAATAGTTTAATTGAACAAATAGATTGAATGACCAAAATTGATTATTTGACCAAGATTGATTAAATGACCAGATTTGATTGACTAGATTGAGTGACTGATAGGATTGACCAATTGACAAGATTGATTGATTAATTTACCAATTTGATGGATTGATAGGTTTTGACCAATTGACAAGATTGATTGACCATGCCTAGTTTCAGGAAAGACATATCTTGTATAAGGAAAATGTCAAGGTTGACAAATGAACAATGTCTCAATTCAAGGAGGACACATCCTAAATAAGACAAGATCATAAGACCATTGACTTGATGAGGATTGATGATTAGGAAATTGACTAGTTTGGATTGAAGAACAGTTGGATAGTTAATTTGTTGGTTTGAGATTTGGTTTAGATTCTTGATTGCTTGAAGACAAAATACCTAGATAGACTCGAAAAACCCTAAAGGGCTAACCTAGGGCCTTGGGGGCTCATTGATTGATGGCCTTGCCTACGTTATAAACATAGAGACCTCGTAGTTCAACCGACACTGACCCAAAATTGATTCAATACTATGACACAAATCTTGATTGATTTGACTCAAAAAAACCCTAAGGGATTGACCTAGTGCCTCGAGGCTCATCGAAAGATGGCCTTGCCTACGTAGCAATGCATAGAGACAACGTAGTTCGACTAGACTGAGTTTGACTTTGACTTTTTTTTGGAGTTTTGATGTTTTCTAATTTTTTTGTTGGATTTTTTAAGGTTTTATTAATTTTTTTTGGATTTTGATGTTTTTTTTATTTTTTTGGTTTCTGATTTTTTTGGATTTTAATGTTTTTTGATTTTTTTAGATTTTGATGCTTTTTTTTTTGGATTTTGATGGTTTTCTAATTTGTTTTGGATTTTTATGGTTTAAAAACTAATACCATGTGTAGGCTCTCATGAAGACGTAAGTCAAGGAATTGCCCCTAGTCAGGTATAAGACCAACTTATTATGCACAAAGTGGAAATTGATGGATGCATAGGATGGTCATGAAAGGTGAAGAATGCTAAATGTCAATGGTTCTTAGGCCATGAGAAGGGTGAAAAAGCTTTATTATGCATGGATGAAAGGAAAAAAACTAGATAGAGTGATAGTAGATAAAGGAACATAGATCGACTACGCATGGCGCCTGTTTGCTAGGTTTTCACCATGGTACTTATCCAAAGTGCCACTGAAGTGGTTTTCACTGTTGGAGGAATCATTTCTCTTTACTACATTTTTTATTTTTTCCATTTTTTGATTTTTTTTTTGTCACCAAGACACCTATTTGCCAGGTTTTCATCAGGGTGACTATTTTTTTAATTTTTTGATTTTTGTTATATTTTTTACTTTTTTTTTTACTTTTTGACTTTTTCAAAGGGATTTCTCTAGAAGCTAGGTGTAATATCTGCTAAGATGCATGTTGTTGATGGGATCAAGTAATGTTTCACCTTCAAGAGTAGATAGCTGATAAGCACCAAACTCATATGTTGTTGATCTGAATGACCACACCAGACAAAAGGATCTGATTTGAATGAAGGGTGTGAATGATGGATACAGAGGATGATTGATGCAACGGACGAAGGGAGCTAGGGTATGATTCCTAAAATTCACACTATGTGGGCCATCAAGCTTCACACAAAAAGGAGTGGGCAACCAATGAGTTATAGTATGTGAATGGGTCGTCGTCAAAGGTCCATTGAAGAACATCACCAAGGGAGATGGAATGATATGACAAATGAGCAGATATGGATGGATGTGGAAGAGTGTATGGATTTGGTGAAAAGGATGAAAATGGATACTTTGGATCAACAAGCTCTTCTTTTGACATTCTGATTTGATAGATGCCCCTAGTTATTTTTGATGAAGAGACATAGTTGGAGATCAATTCTTTCTTACTTTCATTCTTGAATTTTATTTTTATCTTTGACTTGTCCAATAGCTTTTGATTTTGGCTAGAGGACTTTTCTTGATTTTTCTTTCTTTGCATTCTTTCTTTTGATTTTGCATCTCCATTTGTAAAGAGCATTTTGAATTTTGGTTCTTGAGCTTTATCCTTGTTATTTTCTTGAAATAATACTTGTTGATCCATTTCTATGAGGAAGATGAACATGGGTGAGATGGATGGAATAGTAGGAATGTGTGATTCATGAAAAAGCTTGGCAATGCATTCAATATATTCTTCAAGACTATCCTTTTCGACACTATTAATGTCAAAGGAAGCTTGCACATCCTTAACAAGTTGGAAAGAAGACTTAGTAGAGGCAACAGTAGGGGATGCATACCCTAACCCAATATGTTCAAAGTAGAAGGGTGATGGTTTAGAAGATGGAGTGGATGAAAAAGAACCATGAGATGGAGAGAGAGGATCATGAGCTAATATGGTAAAGATGGAGGTGTCATCAGGATCCCAAAAGGTCTCGATCCAGGCACGACCATATGAAGTTGACTCAACATCATTCTTAAGAGTCTGGATATCCTTAACAACATTAACATTTTCTCCTATGGATGACTTCTCAGCACAAAATGAACTATCCATACAATACTCTCCACATCCCATGCCATAGATCTAGGCCTTGGTTTTGGAAGGTGTGGTGAATAAAGTAGATGATTTGATCAAGGAGTATGGATAAATATAATGTGACAAGGTGGAGGACAAGGCTTCTTGATTAGTAGGTACTTGAATCTCAGTAGTGCCTCTCAAATTATTGCAGAACTAGAAGGGATTGAGATTCCTAGTATGGTAATTTTAGTGCCATCATATGTAAATTTGAGGCATTGGTGATAGGTGGAAGGTACAAATATCATGGAATGAATCCATGGGAAACCAAGGAGGAGATTATAAGGCAGGTCCAAATCCAAGACATGGAACATTGTATTATGAACATTGAGGGCAACCCTCACAGGCAGAGTAATTAATCCTTCAGATGAATGCTCAAAATCATCATAAGCCTTGATAGCAATTTTCTATCTATGCAAGCTTTAGAGTGTCCCAATGCTTTCACAAATTTTAGGGTGCATATATTCAGACCTACTCCACCGTCTACCAAGACTCATATGATTTTATGTTTATTAATGAAAACTTCAAGTTGTAGTGGATCATTGTGATTTAGATTTTCTATGGAAAGATCTTGTTTAGAAAAGGTGACATGGTGTGGTGTAGCTATAGATCCTATCATGGCTTGAAATTGGTTGAAATTTAGGTCATAAGGGATGGATGTATCTTGCAAGGCTTTGTCTAGAATGGCTTTGTACTCTAGGGAGATGTGAAGCAGCTCAAGAATAGATATCTATATGGGCGTTTTCCCTAGATGATCAAGAAGATTGTATTGAATTTTTGGTTGTGGATTAGAGGTAGCCCCTTGAAGGGTTACCTTGGATTTGCAAGTGGTGATGACACATTCTGAACTTTTATTATTAATGGTGATGGTGGTAACATGACTATCAAAGGCTCGAATGTGATTAATGATGGTACTATAGTCATGTTAAACATTGGTATAATTAGTACTATTGTTACCTGACCTGGAGGCCTTCCCTTTTCCATGTTCTTGCAAGGGAGTTTTGAATATGGTATGATCAATATTGGTTTTAGGTTGTGGGTTATCCACTAAAATGTCTCCTTGTTCAATGAGTTCTTGAATGATATTTTTGAGTGTCAACATGATGATGTTTTATGTGCTTTTCCATGGTGATATTGGAGGTCCTCTACATTGTTGGTTATTTTGGTTAACTGCATTCAATGTTTGATCTTGACTTTGTGTTTAGGTGTTTGATGTGGAGGGACCTTTAACGTAAATGGTAGGGTGACCTTTGTTTACTACTTTTGCATCAACAACTCCATTATTAGTGACATTCTTGTTTTGAGACCAAAATTTTCCTTTGTCATTATTAACTTTGGGGTTTCTTTGGAAACTTTGAATAGTCCTTTTGCCATGAGAGCTTTCTCAATAAAGACACCTTTTTCAATAATATCCTCAAAATTTGTGCAACATTGTATTTAGAGTTGAGTCATCAATTCTATGTTAAGGTTTTCCATAAACATAGGAACTAGTTGTTTCTTAGGTATGTGGCAAGGACACTTGCTAGCCATACTTCACCATCATTGGTAGAATGATGTGAGTGACTCTCCCTCATCTTGTTTAGTTGTGCACAGTTTTGGGAGGGTCATGTCACTTTCTATATTGAAGACAAAGTGATTAATGAATTTGTCAGCCAAGTCACCCCATGTCTGAATCCCTGGAGGAAGGTGTGCAAACCAATCTAGAGCCTATCTTGCAAGACTTCATGGAAATAGTCTCATCAAATAAGTAGGCTCATATGCAATGTCCATACATGCCATGTTAAATTCTCGTATATGTTCCATTGGATCCCCGTTCCCTTTGTATTTGGTAAAAGTTGGTGGAGTGAAATGAGGGGGAAAAGGTGGCCTGTATAGATTTCTATCAAATAGATAAGGACACAATTCCTCCATAGAATATGTATTTTTGTTGTTCCCTAATTGCATGTTTTCCATTTGTTGTTGTATTGCTTGTATTTGTTGCATTAAGGTGTTTGCGAGAGATGGTGTTGCATTTGGTTGATTTTGTATGATGGCATTAGTGTAAAATGTTGGATTTGGAGTGGCATTTTGTTGCATGGGACCTTGTTGATATTGATGTGTGGATGTTGTATTGTGGTTATTTTAATTTGGAATGAAATTGGTATTTTTATTTGTCCCAAAAGTCATGATTGTGTTTGGTGTGACATTTTGAAATTGTGGTGTTGGACCTTGATTGGTATTTTGGGATTGAAGTGATGGACCTTGGTTTGTATTTTGAAATGATGGCATGGGACCTTGATTTGCATTTTGAAATTGAGGTGTAGGAATTTTATTTTTACTTTGAAATAAAGGTGTGGGGCCTTGATTTTCATTTTGAAATTGATTTGATACTTTATGTGGAACAATATGGATCCTCCTTGATTTATTGGGTTGATTTTGAGGTGTGGGTCCTTGATTTGTGTTTTGGAATAGAAGATTTGTGAGTGTTGTAATCATGGGGTTTGATGATGAGGCACCAAATTAAAAAAAATTTCCTTGTGTTCTGGCATGAGTTCTCTTGCTTCCAAATGTTGGTGGATTAGGAATGTGTACATTTGTTGCCATGTGTGTTTTTGTCCTGAGAGGTATGCTAGTGAACATTTGGTGTGAGAATGGAATTCCTAATGAGAATGTGTTTTGGATGGAACCTTGGTTTAGTCCTTGTGTAGATCCCTCTACAAGTGTAGAAACATCATAGCCTTGAGGAATTTTGGCCCCTTTTTTAGCTAGTGCATAAAATAATTTGTTTGGATCAACACTAACAAGCTCATCTATAATGTGTATAATCCTTGGATCTTGGGAGGCTCTTTCAATCTCTTCTAGAGTTAAGCATTTGTCGAAATCTATTAAGCCAAGGTTATCAAATCTGTTTGGTGATTCTCTTTGTGATGGTGAGGATTGATTTGAATTTGATCCAAAATATGTGTCATGAGGGGGACTATAAAAGAGGTCACTTGAGGAATCCATTTCCTTTCTCTTTGCTCGTGATCTTGTTTCAACCATGTAAGACTTGTAAGGTGAATATGATAATGTAAGCATACTAAATGCAAAATGGGATATGAGACTATACTATGTTTTTTAACTTTTTTGGATTTTAAGGATACGAGGATGAAAATGATGATGCACCTAAGACCAAGGTTTGGGATGCAATGATGATAATGACCTTTATGACCAAAGGATGTGGTATGAAAATGAAGCTAAATGAGACTGGGGGATGTCAAATGATATTAATGATATGGACCTTAAGATCTAAGAAAAAGGATGCTAACCAAGCTATGTTGATCCAAGATTACAAACCAAATTGTCATTGACCTTTATGAGGACCAATATTGAGAGATTTTGATAGGATGAGTCTAAACTAAGACATAATTTTCAGACCCAATTTTGACAATGACAATGATGATGATGACAAATGATAAGTTGAAAGATAAAGATCAATGACAATCTGAATAAGCAACCATGAATTGTCCAAAGGTTTGATAAGCTTCCTATGTCTAAAGTCTAAAAGGTATGTGCAATCTAAGCCAAACCTAAGACTTACTATGCTAGGTAAGGATGGAAAATGCAACCTAAATGAAAATGATGGAATGGATTGATCAAGTTTTGCAAGCCTAATGTTCAGATGATAAGATCACTGTTAAGATGATTAAGATCAATATTGGACAAGTATTCTCTAAAATTCTGATAATCAAGCAATTGCATTTCATTGTTTCTACAAGTGTGGTGAACTGTGTGCTAGTTTCAAGTTTAATGATCTCAAATGTGTTTCATTTTTGGTAAATGTGGAAATATGATCAAAGATGCTCTAAAAACACATAAAACACTATAAACATAAATTTGGCTATTGAATTTGTGAAAATGTTGGTATGCGCATGTGTATGTTCAATGGTTATTCACCCCAATTTCCACTGGTATAAACACATATCGAAAACAATCAAGCATTGCCTATCCCTAAGGTCAATGTCCAATGGCACGACGCTCAGGCCCACAACTTGAAATCTCCTTCGACGCAAGTGAGGGACACCATTTCAGATTATGTATCAACTCTTGTCTACGAGAGTGGATGGATAGGGGCCTCCTAGAATGGAAGGATGACCCAAATCTCCTTGGAAAGTTACAAGTAAAAACAAGTAACTTATGCTATGTTGAGGATTCCCATCTCACTCAAGGGAGCCATATGGTGAGTAACTTTCAGGGTGTGGTGCTACACCCTTGCACTAAGAGTGACACCAAGATAAGTCAAGCGATAATGGTGGCTACTAAAATGATGTCTAGCCACAACTTGGGGACATGCCACCTCACGAGCATATAGCAAGCCACTTAAGGCTTTAACTAACCTTACTAAGGGAACTTATACGCAAAGGTACCTCCCCATTCTGATCGACACTGTAAGGCGAAAGCTAATAGTAATTAAACTTGACTTTCATTTAATCCTTTTATATACTAGCCCAAGGGAATAACCGGTTTGAGTCGCCTTTGAGTTCTCTACTATAATGTGTCTCTTAGGCAGGCCTAACTAAAAAGACAAATAAGATGCAATGATTTCTCTTCACCCAATATCGTACAAGGCGCAAGGGGAGAGGATACTCTCACCACACTTTATGAGATCTACTACAAAAAGTGTGCAAGTGCACCAAACACGGTAGACAATCGTTTAATAATTAAACCAAATTGAAATGTGTCCACTAAAGAAAACACTCAAATGCTAGTTGTAGTTCGTTTTATCCCAATGAGTGTGATATGAAAAGTTGTTATTTGTTATAAAATTGAATGCATGAAGGATGCATTTTGTTGCTCATTTTAAGCCTCATGAATGTAGAAATGCAATTTGTTGTTCATTTTAGATCCCATGAATGTAAAGATACAGATTGTTGTTCATTTTAAATCCCATGAATGTGACATACAAGTTTGTGATTCATTTTAAGCCCATGGAATGTGTTAAAATAAAACAAAAGTGATCCTATTTTAATCAAAGAAAAACCCAAAACCCTACAAGCAAAGGATTAATATTTTCAAAAATGCCTTCTCCCAAAAAAGCCACATGCTACAAACAAAAGATTAGTAACACCAAAAAACCTTTAATGATAACATAAAATTAAAAATAGCGACAAATTTTTGAAAACTTAATGAGATTGAAATCCGTAAAATTTTGTGGAAAGCTATGACTCATACCTACAAAACCCATAAACCTTTCTGCAAAATTCTACATGAAAAAAATGTTATAGATGAAAGAAAACAGATATTTTAAGAGGTTAACAGCCGATTTTTTTTAAAAAGCAACAAAATTAAAACATCCATAAATTTTTCAAATAAAAATGAAATTTAAAATCATAAAATGTTGTGGAAAATTGGAAGTGCAATTTGCAAAACCCAAAAATTGTTTTATGAAATTCTATACATCCATTTTTTAATGATTAAAGGAATATGACGGGTTTTTATGCGACTTCTTGGCTATAACCTACAAAACTCTTTTAAAACAAGTAGAAGATTAAATTGTTTCACATCGGGTTCACCAGTGTAAGATAGGGAAAATTGAAATGAAAAATAGCTAAGACCAATTAGCAACCACTCTATGTAAGATCTAAACCCAAATCCCAATTCCAAACAAGAGAGTACAAATGATAAAAGAGAGCAAACAAGAATGAAAGCATAAAATAAAACTCCCCTATCATAGTTGATTATCTCCCTTGCTTCTCTTCCATTCTCTCAAGTTGCAAAGCTTTGCCCTCATATTTTGAAGTGCTTGAATACGTGCAAATGACAATGACAATATAGCAAGAACTTTGGAGAATGTGGTTGTAAAGCAAAAATGATGGAGAAAGCCTTCTTTTATAGAAGAGCTATTTGAATGGACAACTGAGATTAAAACTCTAGAAGATGCCTAGATCAATGATGGAGGATGAATGCACCACATAGTGGTAGGGTTAGGGATGGCTAAGGATAGATAGTCAAGATTGAAAGAAGACTAGACAGTGTCAACAGTCAAGATTTGAAATGAGAAAGTGGAGGGAAAGTAGTGGAGCAATTTGAGGGAGCATGTGGGCCATCAAATAATAATTTTTAATTGAAGAAGGGAATCTTGACAATTAAATCATATTATTATTTAATTCAGGAGAGGAAGTGAAGGAATCAAATATTAATTTTTAATTCATGGAGAAGCATGTGGGGGAATAAATAATCATTTAAATTATTTATTTGAGAAAATAAGGGAAATGGATATTTAATTTAAAATGATTGTGCAACCATTAGATTAAATATAGAGGAAATGGGAAAGAGGAATCAAATAATTAAATTAGATTAATTATTTAATAGTGGAAGAGTAGTAAAGGGGGGGTTAAATAATTCCAATAATTATTTATCTATAGAAGGACATAAAAGTTTAATGAATAGCTAAATAATTAAAATAATTATTTAACTATAGATTAACAATGAAGAGCGAATAATTAAATAAATGAAAATTTATTTAATTATAGAAAGAAAGAGAATTTTAGTGACTTAATTAAATAAATATTAATTTATTTAATTAATCAAAGGAAGAATAAAGAAAGAGAATGTGAATTAATTAAATAATTAAAATTATGTAATTAATAGAAGGATGTGATTAAAGAGAAATAATTAAATAATTAAAATTATTTAACTAAATGAGGGATAAGAAAGAATGATGTGGAAAAAATGACGCTCGCAGACCAAGACATTTTTTAGTGTCTACAACAGTAAGTTTGTTAAACTTGAGAATTTTGAAGGTGGTCTTGTTAAGTTTGGTGATGATACATTTGCTAAGATATGTGGAAAAGGTTCAATTAGTTTTGATGGAAAGCATAATACAAATAATGTTCTTTATGTCAAGGATCTTCGACACAATGTGTAGCAAAGGATATAATCTTGTGTTTCAAGATGGTGGTTGTGAAATCAGAAACTACCTTTTGGTGACTGGTAAACACATTTATGCCCTTCTAAGATCTGCATTTGGTTTTTTGGTTTTTCTAACATCGAGTTTAACATTGTTGTTTCAAGTGTTAGATTGCATTTTGGAGTTGATTTTCTATTTTTAGTTTTTCTCCCCAAAGTGTTTTTTGACCTTGACCCCCATCCTTCAGTCATAAGGAAATCTATAGATTCTCACATTGTGTTGATTCACCTAAGAGTTGTTAGTCAATTCATTGTGGGGATCTCATTTCCTAATGAATTAGTGAGAAATAGGTCCATCATACCCCCTTATTACCAATTCCATATTTGGTGGTGGGGAACCTATTTTCCTCCTATTCATATAGATTTCATAAATAAATTCCAAAACAAATTTCTACATAAATATTCTGAAGATAAAGTTCATCTAAATTTGAAATGTAGATGGTGCATTTGTGATGCTAAAGGACCAAAAATCATAATGGTCTTCATGGGTTTGAAAATTTGTCTTATATACATCCTCATACCTAATTCTAATTTGATGATAACTAGAACAAATATTGAGTTTGGTAAATAAATAAGACCATCAAACTCATCTAAAAAATATCAATTACAATAATTATAAACTTATCTTTTATGGTGTATTTTTTTAGCTCTCTATAACCATGAAAAATTTCTAAGTGTCCTCTTTCTCACACACCATTACCACTAGAGAGGAGTAAGTACTCTAGCTATTCATAATAGTGCATACCTTTAGCATATCTTGTACCATCTTCTCGATCTCACTTTTATGCACATATAGGTACCCATAAGACCTAATGTTGGGTGATTGGCTCCCTAGTACTAGTTGAATGACACAACCATATTCTCTTTTAGGAGGCAATCCTTTTGAATATCTCCAAAAAATATGAAGTGATTGTCTATAACTTCTTGTATATCTAACAATGTATGAACCTTTCACTAATATGCTTCTAATGAAAATAATTGGGTCACAACTCCCTGCTTGCCCCCTTACTAAGAATATTTTGCATTTGGTGAGAACTTACCATCTATAAATACTCTACACACAACTCTCTAAGTTTTATTTCCTTGCTATCTAAGTGAAAAAACATGAATAACTCTTGGAAGTTTATCTAAATTATCTTTGATATAGTACATGCCACTAGATTCCCAACATAATTTCTGTTGCACCCATGGAGATACAAAACATAGGGAAATCTAGTCAGTGTTTTCCCATGGATAATTTAGTGCTATTACATTTCCTTGAACAATTGATAATACCTCCATATATAATCATGAATTGAAATTTTAGAGTTAGATAAATAAAACATTTGAAATGAGTGACTAACTTCTTATCAATGAAGTTGCACGAGTGCTTCCTAAAGCTATCAACACTATTACTCTCTATTTCTTTAAGAAACCCAATACCTTGAGAGTTTGTGGGCTGCTAATGCCATAAAGTGCTTGACAATAAATAGTTGGTTGGATATTTCCTAATTCCTCATCTAGCTTGTTTCCATACTCTAATATTTCTTCTTCTTCTTCCTCACTTAACTTTTCAATGTAGAATAATTTATTTTAGTGCATTTACATCCTTGACTCTATTTTCTATCATCGTTAAAAACGTAACCCTTTTGTCCTTTTTTCTTTAATTTATTGAGGAGTCAATCTAGTGGGTTGATGGTATGGTTATGCTAAATAGCTCTTCTCTCTCATGCCATTGAACCCTTGCCTTCTAGGAGCTAAAAGTTTCTCCTCTACCCTACATGCAAGGATAAAAGAACCAAATATAGAAGTAGAACTAAACATGTGTACCGTATGTTGGATATGATTCTTGAACCCACCAAAAAAATAAGTCATTCAATTTTCATCTATAATTATCTCCATTAACATGAATGAGTTATGGAATTGTTGAATATAATCTTCGATTAATCCTATTTGCTATATTTTTTCTCTCTAGCTAAAGTAATTATTTGATACATGATTGTTATAATGTCACTACATCTCCTTCATAAAAAACTAAATAAGTGAAATCAACATCCTTTTTATACCTTTGAGCACATAGTCATCAATAATGAATGAATTGCTCAAGTTCTAGCATTAAGGAAGCCATTGTCATTTTTTTTCCACTTATAATTTGATGTACACCAAAAAGATCATCCATTTAATTTATCTAATCTAGTGGAACCTTGTCATCAAACTTGTGCATATCCACCTTCATTGGTAGGTTTTGGGATCTTGTACGAGTACTAGCATTTGGATCACGATCAACTTATCTCGATGACCACCTTGATTAAGTGGGTTTTGGGGTGGTTCCTTTGGTACGAGAATGGTATCTTCTAGATTGATTCTTAGATACACACCATTTCCTTTTTCCAATGTTCTTTCATTTCGAACTTGATGCTAGAATTTTCTCCTTTTATTTCATATTGAATATTGCACATACCTTATTCTAATTAGCCCACTTTGTTATCCCATAGGAAGGATTTACAATTGAGGCCCTGTCCAATAAAAATCCAAGTTCGTATCCTCTTTGTCAAAACTCTTTCCTAGCGTATATAAATTCTTGCCCCTGCCTTTAGCATGTGGTCTTACCATGCTAAGGATTGATAGTGCAAAAATCTATTTTTTGTTGTTGACCAAATCAAAATGAATCCAAATGACTTCAAATCAGACTTGCAGGTGGATCAATGTGCCCTTGCTCAACCTTCAAAAATTAAAAAACAAATCATTGTTTTATAGCCCTTAGAGTGAATTTTGTGGAAACCCAAATTCATAATATCTCTTTTAAATTTACTCCAAATGACTTTGAATTTGGATTGTAAAAACTTTAATATATCCTTAGTCAATCTTTTTTTTTTTTGCCAAATTGAGAGAGATATGTTCTTCACAATTTGATATGTTGAATTGAAAAAATCTCCTTGTTTCTTATCTTTTGGATGGCAAGATCATGGTTTGCTACCACTTGTAATGCAATAATTTGCATGGGAGAAGAATATAATAGGGAGTATGGTACATATACTTGACAATACTTGAGAATAATAAGATATTTTAAGGGGGGAATCTCCACAAGTTTTCAATAAGAGCACAATTCATAATATGATGATTATAAACTAACCACTAGCTACTATGTATTCCATACTTATGCCTTGAATGCAACTTAGACTGACTTAACTACCTATATAAGTCTATATAAGTGATTATATAACTTAATGAAGGATTATGCTAGCCACAAGTCAGCTACACATATCTCAATACAATCAATAGGTTAAACATGTGGCAAATTAGGAAGGTAGTTTGGTAAGAAAAAGGTTTCATAAAAGATGTTTGTTTAGAAATCAATATTGATGTTAGTAAATTAAAATGAAGTACACTTAAAGTTGCTTCTTTCTTATATAATCATTGAAAATCTCTTAAATTATTATGCTTATGAAATTCTTAAAAATTAGTAACAACACCTAAAAATACTATCAAATACTTGATAAACATAAATACTTATAGCCCTCTTGATAGAACAAATTATAAAAGATATAAATGTGTAATGCTCGAGGTTAAATCATTTAATAACACATTTGAGTGCTATTATTAATAGATAATCTATCTTGAAAAACAAAGTATTATTGGAAACATACATCTTAAAAGAAAAATTCTAAATTAGTCTTTCTAATGATCAATATATATTCCATCACTCTTGAGTATCTTTGAAAATTATTTTCAATGTTAATAAATTAGACCACTTTTGAAGTCGTTTTTCTTACAAAATCATTGAAAATCTTTTAAATTATTACATATGTGAAATTATTGAAAACTTTAACAACATTTAAGCATACTATCAAATAGTTAATAGACATTAATATTTAGTTCTATCAACCAAACAATGTAGGTACTATCAAAACACACACTCTTTAATCCAAAAGCTCTCAAATTCACTACCAAGAATCATGGAAACAAAAAAATAAAATAAAATATATATATATATATATATATATTTTGTTAACCCAAGGTGTCCCCGCATCTCAGCGTAGGGTCCTTGAGTGGTCTATCCCAAGATCAACTCAAGGTGCACTCTAGGAACAGGGTGAGTTGAGGCGAAACTAATCCATGAGGATGCACCAAATTGCCCGCCGAGCCAAATGCATCAGGTAAAAACCGAGCCTCAAAGTCAAACCCAAGACTAAAGCCAACTTTGATACCCGTGTAGGCTAACATATCTTTTAGTATTATCAAATGATCGGTAGACATAAACATTTATGATTTTCTTGCCCATACATTACAATAAATATAAATGCAAAAAACAAATATAAATATTTATAGCCCTATTAATCAAAATATGCTTATTGACCCTTTCATAACATGTTAAATATTTAGAACCCTATTAACCAAAATATACTTATTGACCATTTGATTAATAATACTTAATAATAAAATAAAAAAGATACTAGAAACAAATGCCCAACTAAAATATTTAATCTATATAAAGTTGTACTCCAATAACCTGTCTATCCTGCCCTAAAATAACCTTTTACTTCATTTTCATTAGAAAACTCATTTTTACCATCTCAATCAGGCTGTTAAACCACCATTTAATACTCAATACAAGCTAATAAGACCACCAGCTAATTCACAATTTAACCCGCTAAAAAAACGTTCCATGCGGCCGGCCGCTTGAGTCTGCCGGGCCAGCAGAATAAAATTTAGGGCTTCAGAGAACGGCGTGGACTTACTGTGCTCAATACAGGCCCTCGATCTTCAAGATCGGACGGTCTGTATCTGCTTAAAAGTGCGTGCGCTTTAGCTGACGTGTGTTAGGCGCTTAGGTTTTGAAACAAGTAGCAAGAGATTCGATCAAATTTAAAATAAAATTTACGAGAAGACAAATTTTGGCGTAATTTCTTTTTAGTAAGGAAGAAGGCGGTATTTAGCATATTAGCTACCTAATCATACGTGCAAAGGCATGAGGCGCACGAATGAAGTATTCATTGTGTTTGAGCTGAAATCCCTTTGCTATATCTTGATAATTTTTAGGTTTATAAGGGCCCATATCGTTTTGTTAACTCCTCAAATTTCAAAACTTGAATTATGTCGACCAAATGGACTCACAAGACTTCAAAATCACAGTTCAGTAATCTGGGTCTCGCAATACAAGTTTTTTTTTCTTTTCCTGTTCTGTAAATCTCGAGCAAATGTTGTTTTGGCTGAATTTTTGAGTTTATTTGCTCTGTTTTCACGAGCTTGGAGAAAATTTCTGATAGGAAAAGCTATACCACTCTCTGTATGCATTGTGGGTCTTGTGTTTTTACCCCCTGCTTACATTGACGAGCATACCCAGAAGATTTATAGGCATGGTTAGTTGCATACATTAGATTTGTTTTGCTTTCTGTGAATTTGGTTCGTGAGGTTCAGTTGTATTAGCGTCCTGGAAGTCGCAGGATCGAGTTCCGTGAATCTCAATTCTCAAGCTTTTATAAAAGAAGGGGTGGAGTTAATGATCTGAAGGCTGCTGCGCTGGATCTTTGTAAGGTAAGGGATATTTAGATTTATCTTCATTTCTTTTTATGTCTTCTTCTGATTTGGTACGGAGTATTTATATCTGCGAAGGTCTTATGTGATATGTATGTGGTTTGCAGGTTGTGTGACAGCAGAAATGGAGAAGAATAGGGAAATATGTAGGCCGCCGGAGCAGGATTTGGTATTGCAGTGGGGGAATCGCAAGCGTATGAGGTGCGTCAAAGTGCAAGTGAATTCAGGAATGGAGGTCAAGGTTAAAAGAACAGCCTTTCGAGTCGACAGGCGTCTCATAAGAGCTGAGAAGGAAAAAGAAGGTCCTCAAACAGCCAATTGCATAAAGAATGTACTGAACAGGGCATCAAATTCCCAACCAGAGGAGGGCGCCAAATCCATGGCGGCGGAGTGTATCAGAGTCATGAACAATAGTGGCCATTCTTCGCCTGAAAAGAGCGGAAGAATTCATACCAGAGGGTATAATAATAATGCTAGTGCTAATAATAACAACTTTAATGGGTGCTCGTTTACAGAGGAGACGAACAAGATTTCGACAGAGGCAGACACAATGCAAGAGAAGGTCTCTAATTTAGAGGTATTTGTATGGCCCAAAGTTGTGATAGCCCTTTCCAGTAAGGAGAAAGAGGAGGATTTCATGGCCATCAAGGGTTCTAAGCTACCTCAGAGGCCTAGAAAGCGGGCCAAATTTATCCAGAGGAACTTGCTTGTGAGTCTCGCCTGCAACTTATTCCACATGTTTTTAAATTTTTCCAATGGGTTTCTTTTTCAGCTATTATAGGGCTTGATATGTTGAACCGTCGCCAAAATCGGTGTTTTATGGATTTCTTTAGTTTGGGTCTTCAATGCTGTTTTGAAGGCTTTGAAAGGCTTTTTGTTTTTCTTTTGGCTCCTCGTTGGTATGGACGGGCTACTACAGTCAAAGAGAGGAGGGCCAGTAGTTGAGCAGGGGGACCAATAGTTGTGTGGGTGGTTGGAAACAAAAGAACCTACTATTGCATTTTTCCTTTGGCGATGTTGCATATTTTGCTTTATTGGTTTTTTCTAATTGGATTTTTCAGTGTTTTTTTAAGGCTTTGAAGGCCTATGTCACAGGTTACGCTTTCCTCTGGGTTGTTATTTGTTGCGTTTTCAGTGCTGTTTTGAAGGTTCTCAGGGCATTTTTTTGGGTGTGATTTTGAAAAGGCGATGTTGTTTGACAAGAGTTAATATTTGGGTTTTGCAGGTGGTTAGCCCTGGCTCATGGCTTTGTGATCTGTCTCAAGAGCGGTATGAAGTGCGTGAGAAGAAAAACACTAAAAAGGTATTTAATATTTACGGTTACCTTTTATTTTGTTCTAGATCTTCCAATTTTATAATTTTTTAAGGTACAATCTGAATTTTCCAATATGTGGGCTATTGCAGAGACCGAGGGGTTTGAAGGCCATGGGCAGTATGGATAGTGATTCAGATTAGCAATTCGGTTTGATCTGTACATAGGTGGAATTAATTCCCTTTGTATCAGTAGACGGTGCAAATAGTTTGGGTGAGATTTCTCTGTGTTGTGTATCCGAAATCCAAGGTGTACTAACCTTTTCCACACTAAGCAAATGCCGAATTTGTTATTCTTGATTTAGAAAACTTTGCTTAAATCAAGTCTGCAATGCTCTAGATGCTTCTTGATGGAGGCAGGTTATCCATGTAAGCAGGTGAACTACTTCTTGTACATCTATAAAAATCTGTAGATGCTACTGAGAAATCAAATACTTTGATATGCATTTGAAACATGGAAAAGACATTTTTTAAAGCTAAATACCATTCTTTATTTCTGTCTATCTAATATTTTAGTCCATTTCATTACAAGGACTGGGAATCAATCCTATCAAGTACTTGGAAAGGTAATAGAATAATATTTTATACTGTCAACACAAGGGTGTCTAGAGAGACCTATTTATATTGTGCTATTGTGTGGTGTTTTTTTCAAATTGTATGAAGCTCGATCTACAACCAGAATGAATATATCTACAACCAGAATGAATATATCTACAACCATAATGAATATTGTTGATCATTTCTTAGCTTTATATGCAGTTTCACATCTTTCGGAAGTGAATGCTGTTGTTCTTCCCAAATGGAATGGACTTACAAAGAAGGCTGAGGTATTTTGTTTTGTGGTATATAATATGAATTAGGATAACTCATTAAATTCAAAGTTTAGTGTTGTGCATAATGGTTAAACAAGTATTTTGTGACAGTAGCTAAGGATTCTATTTGGAGCTTCTTTGTAAGATGTGTGATTTTTAGAGGCTTGACTTTTATTTTCATTGTTCATAATCTGGCCTGTTGTTGGGTAGGGCCGGGAGCTTTAGGAGCTTAAGCTGTTTTCATAAATTAGATAGATAAGGCGCTGTTTGGAGTTATCTACTAGTCAGTTGATAATATAAATGCCATAAGGACTTTTGATCTTCTATCCCTTTGGTTGATATTGTGTGGTCAGATAAAACCCACAAGTTTTATGATCTTTGAGGGCTCCAATTCTGAGTCATGGTATTTATCCCATCTTTTTTTTTTGTATTTTACTATTTTTTGATTCCTTCCAAGCAGAGTAGAAAAAAGTTGTGAGCCAAGACAGTGTGAAGCTTTGGCAAGATGAGATTTGAGGAGCTTTTGTATGCTGTACGATTAACTTTTCTGGAAACATTTTGTTCTGAAGGATGGAAGTCAAATTCTGCCATAAGTTTGAAACTCAACCATTTACGTTGTTTATCCTCTTAAATATTGGCCACTTTTAGTGCTTAGAACCATTAAATTACTGTATGCATACTTATTTGTTAAGTACCTCCTGGTTCGTGTCATTTGGTTTGAACTAGTAATTATATGCTCTACTATTTGGACATTATGTCATAATTTTGGATATTGTTTGCATTCGATGATTTCAATCCAGAAGTTCTCAATATCAATAAATGTTCGTATGTGAGCATTCCTAGGAACTTACAGTCCAATTTTATTATAATTCTTGTTACCAATAGTTGGCGATTTGCAACTTCTTTAAGTGTTGGCAGAACACTCCTAGTCCATAAGCTTGTGTTCTGGAGCCATACACAACTTTTATCCATGAAATTTGAAATTATTTACGTGGGGAACTCGTTTGTTCCATGTGGTGTAGTTTTAACTTATAGAAAAATGTGCTTTCAAGTTGTGATGAATTGCATGTATAATTGACATGGAAAAGCCCTAATGAGTGTCTTATCCATGGGAATGCTGGTCTTGGTTTTCAAAACATGAATTAAAATGTGAGGTGAAAATGGATTTGTTTGCAAAGGATTCTCTCATTTGTTTACAAGCTTGTACCTTTTTTCTTTCCATATCATTTGAAGTTGAAATTAAGAGTCAGTTCATTAAGATATAATTTGATGTAGATATTTCTCCGAGGTCTATTTTTCTAGTACAATATATCTCTTAAACATGTATTCTTATATACATAAAGTAACATTCATTTGATTGTCACGGTTCTATTGCTGGTTAGTGTAATATGCATAATCATTGGAGGAAAGAATCATATGGTATGTATGAGTATGACCTTGGCATTGGATGGAGTTTGAATATTCGGTTTATATGGGATGTAGCAATTTTATTATGATTAATGCAAGCAAACTCTTAAAATTGACATAGATTTATAGCGCTATAGTTGATTCTGTAAGTTCTTTAGTTCTTTAGTAGAGAATAAGCATATCTTCACCAACATAGAGATCTGGTAACATGATTGAAATTTGAGAGGCATATTTTAGCTTATTATGAAATCCTGTAACAAGCTTCAATTCTGATTTGCATTGCCACCAATTAAACTAATTTCTGGTGTATACTACAGGTTCACTAAACTCATTTCTACTTCTAAGTACCTGTAACTTGTAAGTACTAATTTCTTGTTCGCATTGTTGAGGTTTCTGAATGCCAACCTTTGTTTTGTCATAATATGTTGGGGTCAGTCATACATCCGTTACATTTTTTAGCTGTTATTCCAACTGGTTATGATTTTCAAACTTATATTCTGGAAATGTTTGTTCTGCCCTTCAAAAAGAAGAAGAAGAAATTGGGCTGTTGGAGATGTCTCCCACAATGGCCTTCTCTGGAATCCTTGTGATTTGGTATGATCTATTCTGCTTTGTCAATCACATGGAAGAAGGAAATTTCTTGGGTATGTTAACCTCCAAATTCTGTATGCTTTGCACTGTTACTATGTCTTCTACCAACTCCTGAGAATTTGATTGCACTTTGCCTTCTACCACTCCTGAGAGTTTTATTCCCACTTAAGAAGACTATTTGTGTGCTTCAGGCGTACAGATGTAGACATTTCTCAATATCTATAACATCACGAAAATGAAAAAAGACTAGTTTGTTATCAATTTTTTATTTCCATGGGAGTGGCTGATTAAAAGACAGTAATTATTTGTAAGATTGTAATTGCCCTAAAGTTAGCAGAGAGCTGTTTATTTAGTGAGCGGATAAATTAGTATGCAGAAATTTGTTTGTTGCCGAACTTCGGCTGTTGATTTCTTGGAGGAAGGGTTGTAAGGCAGGGCAAGGGCTCTGTATCATTGTGTCTTTGCTTTACACAGCGTGTTCGTTTTCTTCTCTCATGTTTTGATGGCAAGGTTTTCATTTCTGAATTCTTTTACTGGAGAGTTACTGTAAATGTGTTTTTGGTGTGCAACTATGGTAATTTGTTTTTTTTTTTTTTGGGGTTACTAAGGCCTTTTCTGGTGTGGGGAATTACAGGCCCTCCATTCGTCTTATTATGCACAAGTGCTGGACATGCATTCTATTGAAAAAATATTCTGACTATAACTGCAAAAATGTTTTAAGATATGCAGGCACCAAAGAAGCATAACACATCACTATTAGAAATACAATTGGAGCAATGATCGGAATCAACAAGTTTACCTGGTAAAATATAAATGGCAATTGATTAAAAAATACATGTTCCAGGGTGCTGACAAATTTCAAAATGTGAGTTCTACATATACGTGAATTGTCATTGATTAAAATAATGGGTTACTGACATTCAAGTCATTCTATTCGCTCCCAGCATGGAATCGCCTGGGATTGCAAATTCCTTTTTGTAAATTTCCCACGTTGTGGTTTTCACGCTTTTTCTTTTGCATTTTTCAAGATGAATTTTTAGGTTGATCCCCATGAACTCCATTAGAAGGCTAAGAAAAGCTAAAAAGATTTTGATGTCTCTGGCAATAATTGAATAAGGGTAACAAAGTCGTGAACTCGATTGGTAGATAGACCAGGGAAGGTTACGCGGCGTTGAAATCAACAGGTATCATTGAAAATGGGTAACAAAGTTGTGAAATCGATTGATTTATAGGCTAAGATTGGTTAAACGAGCTTTCAAAATAACTGGTAGGTAGATCTAAAAAAGTGTATTGCTTTGACAAAAACGTTTCAAGGTTGAGTGTTTCAGGCATACAGATGTATCAGTCTTTGATTTCATTGTTGTAAGCCGATTCATGCATTGCTGGTACTCAAATTATTATGATTTATGACTCCAAGAGAGATTACAAGTGCACATAGGCAAACTGATATGACTAAAGTCGTTTGCACTTCACTGGTATGCAAGTATCGTATATGAATGACAACTTTTGTTTCACGACCTTATTCCTGTTTTGAACTAGTCGAAAAAATTCAAATCGAGGAATGTAAGCCAGTCGTTATCTCATCTAACTGGGAGTTAGGAGTTGTTCATCTGAATCAAGAGTCACTTCCTGCAGTGAGATCCAGAGCCAATGGTCTTTACCCAGACCCTTGATTTGGCTTTCTTTCAATGAATTGGCCTGCAATGTTCTTTACAATATTTAGTTGTATTGTCCAAACTCTCACAAATCTTTCTCTAGTATGGTAGGAAACCTTGTTCGATTCATTGTAAATCATTACGAGGATATCCATATTCAGTATGAGGGCAACTTAAAGGCTGACAACTTGCATGAGTTATTTGAGGGCTGAAAGGATCAGCAAGACTCTTAGTTTTTTGGTCAAAATTCATATCAGAAGATCCAACATTGAAAAGAATCTAAAAGTCTCTTAATGTTTTGGCTCTCGGTCCTTTAGACTGTTTGGTCTGGGGGATGTCGTTAAAATCTCATTTAAAATAAAACATAGTGGGAAAGCTTATGTAGAAAGTCCTTGTAGTTGTAATGCTCAACCAGCGCAAAATGTGCAAAAGCAGGCGAACAAGTTTTTGCATAAACAGATCTTTCAGTAGAGAAAAATACATGCGAACACACTAAGTATGTTGTCAGTTAACTATTGAGATGTCTTTATCTACCACGGTAACTAACATTAACATGCAGAACAATTAAATAAAGAAGTAAATTAACAAGACAAAATATAATTATGCTAATTGATTTCTTAAGAACAAATATATGATTCTAAATGCATTGAATTATATTTGTACCCATTAAAATGATTCTAAATCTGACGGATTTATATTTCTTTACTCATTAATTAATTCTAAATGTGACAGAATTATTTGTTCACCCATTAAATAATTCCAAATGCGACGGAATTATATTTATATACCCATTACTTAATTTAATTTAAGTCGATTCTTTAAGACTAATTTAAAATATTATCAAATTAAAAAAATATAATTTTAAATGCCATCCAATTAAGTAATGGATAAACAATTCTAATTTGATGGCATTCAGAATTATGCATTTGTTCCGAAGGAATCAATTGGTATAATGCATGCATTTCATCTAAGCATGGTATTAGAAGCGTTCAATTACTTTTCCATGCATAAGTGCTATAACATGAATGAAGAAAGATCTATTATTTTACTTCAATTATATAAAAATGTCTAATTTTTTTCTATAATGAATTCAATTATTGAAGTTAAATACTACATTCCTCCTTTTGACTCCTTTATTCATTCATACTTAAAAGAAAATTAAAATAATTAATGAGATCTTAACTTTTGTTAATATTTGCATATTTCCATGAGTAAGGTTATTAAAATTTTGTTAGAAAATAACAGAAATAAATTCTATTTTAAAGTTATTAAAATTTTGTTAGAAAATAACATAAATAAAGTCTATTTTAAAGTGTTGAATAGTAACAAGTTTTTTCAACCTTAAAGGATTATTTACCCCTTTTTCGCAATTGATAGACCAGGAGTACGGAATTTTGACCCTTTTAACAAAAATTGACCCATACACCTTAACTTATGTTTTTGATTAGATGAAAAATAGGTTTTGAAGGGGGACTCGAAACCCTTTACAACCAAAGAAAGAGCTGCAAAAAAGACCTGTAGCCAACCAAGAAAGATGCCTCCAAACAAGACACATCAAGATTTACATTTAGAACTACTCTTGTGGGAGTGGAGAGTCATGTCAAAAGAAGGTTTAGAGAATTTTTCTTTTTTGCCCTTTATAGTTATCCAACCTTCTTCCACTTGCGTTGCCTTAGCATGCCACACTTGCATACTACTATCTTGAAGAAAATTGCCTCTAGCCACTATCGCAGTGATTTCATCGGTTTGTCTTCTAGCAGACAATGTCTTATCAGAAAGGCTACTAGATATGGCAGCCTGAGACCCATTCACACGCTCAACTAGGGTTTCAACAAGATCTTTCTCAGTATTAGCAACCCTAGCATTTGAGACATCCAAAGAGGATGCCCCATGAACCTGTGAATCCAACGCAACCACCTCATAAAAGCTCCTTTTTTGCTTAGGTTTCTTTTCAACCGTATAATGCTGTTGAGAGACACCTTTCCACCATGTAGCCATTATTGCTTTCTTCTCTAATCCACATTGTGCAACAGTATGACCAGTTTTAAAACATCTTCGACATCGGAAGGGAACCCCTTCATAGTCCAAAGATTGGATCCAAGAACCCTTAGGAGATTTAAGTAAAATCTCAGCAGACAACCCTTAACTTGCTATTTCTATGGTTTAAGGGATATTAGAATATTGCAAGAAAATTATAGGAACAAATTTTATTTTGTAAGGATTAACATTATGTTAATACTTGTTATTTCTATGGTTAAGGGATGCTAAAATATTGGAAGAAAAATATATGAACAAATTTTATTTTGTAAGGATTTAATACTAACAAGAATTTTGACCTATTTAACAAAATTTGACCAATATTGGTAAGAAATAATTTAGCGTGTTGAATTGACCTAACATGAAATTCTTCCATACTCATCTCCCCCATTATAAACTTGGTATAAGTGTTATGGCAACTAATTGCCAACCACTTTCAAGTTTCAGTGTCTTTGAAGGTGTAAGAATCAATTTATTAAATAACTTTTAAATAATAAGGCTTGCCCATAAGCTCATTCAAATCAAAATTCAGCCACCTAAATTCTCATAAAATAAAATTTTAAATTCAAAGACTAAAAATAATATAGAAAGTTCACTTACATAATTCTCATCTTACAAAATAACTACAAGAATATTATACTCTTCATTCTCTCATAATTTTTTTCAAACCAAATCTTGTAACAAGTTCACTTCCATAATGGTAAAACACCCATAACAATACATTCCACTTTTCTTCTTAAATAACTTGAGAATTGACTTGCAAGTTGTAACAACCACCTCATTTTATAAAGAATTTACTTGGTTTTATTTACCATACAATAATAAATTAACATCATAAGAAAAACGGGACATAAATTTTTTTCTTTTCAATAATTGAAATGGCAATTGCATGATTGGATATATATAAATATTTCATAACTTACTTTGCTTTTCGAACTAAAAAGACTAATCCACTTTTTCCTTTTACTTTTCAACATGGAAGATTGCATATAAATAAGAAATAACATTAATTTTTAAGGAACAAGGTCAGAGATCCCATATCTGGATACTTTTGTCTTATAAGACTTGGCATGTCATTGATAAAAGGGAGAGCATCACCCAGGTGCTTTACAACTGTAGACCGACGGTCCCCTACACACCTTCCTAACTAGAAGTGGCCCTACCCTTCAACAAAGAGTTAGTTAAGAACCCTCTACTTTCTCCATCTAAGCTTTGGTGTTGTGCCCTACTTAATCAATACCGTCAAACAACTATGGATACCTTCCAACTATGAATGACAACTTTGATTAGTTAAGTATTCGGAACACAGTGAATTGACAAGTGCAAACAGAGACTATTGCACTCATTTTGGCCAAAGTATTTGAAATATATTCAACCGCTACTTACAAGTGGAGTCATTTGTTCACCCACCCTACTCGACTTGGAGAACCTTATCCGACCTTGTATTAGCCCAAACCTACTGTTTGACTAATGATCACACAAATTTTCGTTTAACAAGGGATAACTTCATTAAAATCATAATTCATCTAGATTGGTTAAGGTTTCCTAACTTGATACACCAATATTATGTTCACGTAACAACCTGGGCCTTGGCAACTGCCACTTGTTCAAGTCCTTACTAAGTTGGTAAATGACTTGACTAGTGTATTTTTTGACCCTGAATACCCACGTTACGTTCTCATAACTTCTTGGGACATGATAACTACCACTTATTCAAGTCCTTGGCCCACTCTATGCACAAATAGTTGTTACTGTTGACTTACTATCATCGACTAGTTTCACTTAGTCGCAAACTGAAAGTACTAACAAAATGTTCATCATATATATAAGAAAATATTAATATTAAATTGAAGATTCCTTCTTATTATAGTCTCGAATGTTCAGTGTGTAGCTTAATTATAGATTCCTTACTCAGAATGTGGAGATTCACTTAGTAAATAACTCGTTTGGATTGCCAATAAATTCTAACTCTAACACTCGAGTTACTTTCACGTAACTATTTGGG
>VDFB02295283.1:0-42333 GCA_007258455.2 Sequoia sempervirens
TCTTTCCCAAGTTCACAATCATCTATGCCTACTCCTAGTCCTTCCACGGTTGGTAATAGTGGAGTTGCCTTAAGAGGAAAGAGGAAGGTGATTGGTAGTGGGAAGGCATTTTCAGTTGAGTCCATGTTTAATAACTAAGCATGAGAAGCCACTAAATCCTCCATTGCCGAATTCTTTTTTGCCCATGCCATCCCATTTCATGTGGCCCGTTCTTATTTCAAACAAATGGTGAAAGGAATAGCCACTGTTGGTCCTTCATTCATACCCCCTGGAGATCATAAGCTACGCACCACCCTCCTAGACAAAGAGTATTCCAAAGTTAATGTGTTACTGGAGGAGATGAGGCAAACATGGATGAGGACGGGGTGCTTTATAGTGATGGATGGATGGATTGATGTTAGACGTTAGCCACTCATCAATGTCATAGTCACATGCCCTGTTGGTTCTTATTTTCTTAGAGCCATAGATTGTTTGGGGAGACGTAAGGATGCAAATTTCTAGTTTTCCATTTTGAAAGATGCCATAGAGGCTGGGGCTGCAAATGTGGTGCAGGTGATCACCGATTCAACACGTGTGTGCAAATCGGCCGGGTTGATGGTGGAGGGTTGTTATAGGCACATATTTTGGACCTCATGTTGTGTTCATATATTGAAGAATGCATTGAAAGACATAGGGAAGATGAATTGAGTGAAGCAAATGGTGGCAGAAGCTAGAAATATTTAGATGTTCATTTGCAATCACCACACCTCACTTGCTCTCTTCAAAAAAATTTCAAAGGAGTTTCTCAAACCTATTGAGACAAGGTATGCCACTTCATTTTGTTTCACTTTCAATTTGTATTCATAATCTGATTTTGTTTTAAACTTTTTTTTTCAATGAATCATTGAATCAATGAATGTAGATATGCCACATACTTCATCTTGTTGGAGAGGATGCTTGAGGTGCATGAGCCTCTACAATTGATGATGGTCAACGCAGAGTGGACTAGATGGCCTAATGCAAGTTCTGCTCAAGGTAAGACCATCAAACAAAAGATCCTTGATGACAATTGGTGGGCCAATGTGAGGTAAGACATATTAGATGGTTGATTTTCATATTATAGATGTCATCCGATATGCTGATACAAACTCTCCTAGTCTCATCCGATATGCTGATATATGAGACATTTGACAATATGCTTGGGAAGATCAAGCAAGTTATTTTGGCAAAGGATCCCACTTTCGATTTATATGAGCAACACATTAGGTCCATTGTGACGCAAAGGTGGAATACAATAAACACCCCGCTTCATATGGTTGCCTTTGCTCTAAATCCAAAATGGTATGCACCAAGGGCTAGTAGGGTGCCTCCATGCGATGACCCTGAGGTTTTATATGGGTTCACATGGGCTATTGAAAAGATTTATCCAGCAGAGCAAGCTTCACTACTACGGACACAATTACTAGACTTTGCAAATCTTAATGGCCCAAACTTGAGTAAACCACAGGCGAGGTTGGATAGAACTATATTAGCTCAATTGAACCTTATTGGATGGTGGACCTATCATGGGAGGGATACACCGCAGTTGAAGACACTTGCTACTCGCCTTCTTGCATAGGTTGCCAATTCCTCTGCTGCAAAGAGGAATTGGTCCACGTATAGCTTTATCCACTCCCTCAAGAGGAATAGACTTACCTCTAGATGAGTGGAGAAGCTAGTGGCCATTCATAGTGCTCTTTGGCTTCAGGTGGCAGACTCCAGAGTATCGACAGACTCCAACTCTACGGTGGGATATTGATCCCGAGAATGTGGCCCAGGTAGATGAGGAGGAGATAGCTAAGGGTTTGGTTGGGGTTCCGTTGGTTGAGAAGGACCATCACAGTGGCAGTGACTCAGAGGATGACTCTGATTTTGATGCAGTTATGAGAGATGATTAGGGGCAGCAGTGTTCTTTGTTTATTCATTATTGACATACGATATTGTATTTTGATTTCCATAGCAAACTTTAAAACTATATGGCAGCAATGTAGCCTTTGGGCATTTTGATACAAGTTTATAAATTATAACTTGGAGGTTGTTTCATGATTCATGTATGTTAATTTTGAATGCATATTGAGTATTGGCATAATGTTGAACACAAATGTTATATGTTAAGGTTCTATAATGTATATTATGCATGCTTTATCCATGTTATCATATGAATATTTAAAATTTCCCTACATTTTTATATAGCTGTCTCCCGCCGTCCCCAAATTTGGCCTCAAAAATCAGAAACTTGGGGACTCGTACCGCTGTCCCCTGCCGTCCCCGTCCCGGAAACTTGGGGTAACACTGTACATAAGTTGATTGAACAAAAATTCAAATAAAAATAACATTGACAATTATTAAATATCTGAACAAAGTAGTTATCTATTTCAAGTAAGAGTTTATACAAATTGAGCAAACTAAATAAGAGGGATGCATTCGTTTATTCTCACTACCTATTCCAAATTCAATTATTATATAGCTTTACAATATAAGGAATTGAAAGCTTGCCAAAAAGAAATAGTAAATTAGGGTTCTTAACAGTGTACCATGGGGACACATCCTCCCAAATCCCCATGTTTTCGGGATGTGGGGATGTGGGGGAGACATCCCCCCACCAAAGCACCACCTCCGCCCAATTGCCATCGGGATGCCCGAGACATTTTTGGGACGGCAGGGACATCGGGACATCCCCGAGACGTCTAGGGGACTCCCAAGAGTCTTGACTGTCCCAAGGACGCCTAGGCATCTCCCGTGGCAAGCAAGGCCAAAAAATTAAAAACACATATTTTTTTTATTTGGGCACCTAAACCCTAACCCTAATGGCCAATGGGCACCACCAAACCCTCGCAAACCTTATAAGACCCCCTCAAATCCTCACAATCACTCACAAATTCATTCCAACATCAAAGTTGAAGAGGAGCAAAAGAGTAAGTGAAGGAGTGGAAGAGTGAAAGTGAAGTGTTGCAAGTGCAAGAAAGTTGAGGAGCAAGAAGAAGAGGAAGAAGCTTAGAAGAGGGATTCTACACCAAGTTGGGAGGATTTTTCAAGCAAAAGGTAGGATTGCATGACTGGTTTTTTTTAGCTAGTTTTGTATTCTAATTCATATTTTAATTTCGTTCATAATTTCATAGACATGGTTGTAAGTGCATTAGCAAATAGCATATTAAATTTTAATAGTTCTATGTTCATTGCTCATATTGTCATCAAGATTTAAACTTTTATTAAAACAAGATGAAACTTTTCTGTATCCTTTGCTTTTGTGCTTTGTGCAAAATGAAGTAAGAAAAACAAACGTGAAATCCTTGGTTGACAAAGATTAAGAACAAAGATTTTTATTTGTGTATCCTCTGCTTCTGCGATTCATGCAATCTAGAGTAAGAAAAACAAAAAGAAAATCTTTGTGTCTTAATTCTTTGTGTAATGCTACGCGACTGCATGTATAGTTTGAATTTTAAATTTTTATATTGTTTATTGTAGTGTCACAATGAGTTCTTATGGCATGAGTGAGGATGAGGTTGAGGTTCACTCTCACAATGAAACTGAATCTGATTATACACCTGAGGCTGATGAAAATGTAGAAGCAGAGAGGGGTGACCATGTGACCCAAACCACAAGTTCCATGGCCAGTGTAACTGCAAATATGAATTGCCCCTCCACATTATAGGAAGAGTATGGTAAGGGTCCTCTTGATCCTAAGTTTCCTTTGAAACAATTTGCAACAAAATTACCAAGAAAGTCTAGGACATTTGGGGGCACAAAGTTGTGGAAGTGCCACATGTGTGGCCTTGAATGGTTTGACTATAGTACCAGAGTTAATACCCACCTCCTTCATATCCAAGGAAAAGGTGTGGAAGCATGTAAGTTTTTGGCATCACCGAATAACCTGAAATTCAGGTATGAGATATGTAGGCTATCTGTAAGACCCTTACTCAAGATGGTGAAATTTTCACAATTGTTCCCAATTTGACAATGCAAGCATTTTGTCGAACAGTTTACTTGCTTTCTGTTATGAGTTGTTTTCAGTTGGTATTTTAAATTGAAATTGCATCCAAAAAGAGCATCATATGAAATACTTGTGAAATTCAATTGATTTAGGATTTATTTACCCATTGCCATCACAAAGGAATTATGGAAATAAGTATACCAACATTCATATAATACTGATTTTCTGATTTCTATATTCCATAATGAACACAATTCAATAACACATACAATGAGTAATGGTTATCTCAGACCTGGAAATTGAATCAGCAATCTCCCAATCACAATTTGGGACAACAATAAGCAATAAGATTGTATTCTGGAAATGCAGCAGCTCCTTTTGCAAAACCCACGATCAACTGGGAATTACCATGACTCAATCCAAATCCCTCAACCCCATCCAAACTGAACAACACTCCCACTCAGCCTCTATGCCATGCACTCGTTCATGATAGGTGTTGCTTAATAGTAATGCAACACACTCCAAAAAAGGTGACTCAGATAATGAAGTCGCGGCTTGTCTAAACTCCCACACAAGGCCTGAGATAGACGCCTTCCCTTGTCACATATGCCACACCAACTTCTGATTTTTGACACCGCCAGCCAATAGATAAGGCAATGATTTAATAAATTGTCCCAGAACAAATATTCGATACCACCAAACAATCAATGCTATTGAATATGATTTGATATATCGATTTCTCTACAAATTTGTCTCCAAAGGAGACTCAAAAATTTGATCAATTTCCATAGGCTAGGGTGGAATCGTTTCACCACCGAAACCCAAAAAATTCAAGCTTGATAACTCTCAGCAATAATAAAAGAAATATTAAACTCCGGTGATGAAAAGAAGTCTCCAAAATGTATTTTTATATCGTCCCGTGAATTGGCCCTCCAAATAACTTTTCCCCTCTCAAATATTTAAATATTGAACTTTGACATTAGAAGGGAAATATAATAAAGTGACTATAAATATTATAGCTCTACTTAAGTCACTTAAAATAATATTAATTAATGAATATTATTCATATTATTTGTTTGAGAAGAATAATATTAAATAATCAATAATTAACTTTTGTTTTATTTAATGGCTTACAAGAATTAAATAAGCCATTAAATCATCTGGACTATCAATTGGAAGGGGACATTACAATCCCCCCTTCCTGGAATTACTTGCCCACAAGCAATTTCAAATTAGGGTGCTGAAGGATGTACTCACTTTCCCATGTGGCATCTTCCCTTGGTAGATCCTTCCATTGAACAAGATACTCCTTGATGGTTTTGCTTCTCATTTTCCTCTCACGGACATCCAAAATCTCATTTGGAATCAAGATCAACTTGCCCTTTTCATCAAGAGGTGGAATCTTTGCTGAAACTGTAACCTGCTGTTCAAGTGCCTTCTTGAGGCACAATATGTGAAACACATTATGAATCCTACTGCTCTCTGGTACCTCTAGCTCATAAGCCACCTCACCCACTCTCCTAATGATCTTGTACATGCCATAGAACCTCGGTCTTGTTGTGACCTTTTCACACATCACCCCATTCAAAATGGGGACCCCTTAATTTTTGCTCCATTCTGGTCTTTTGGCTTTGGTTTTGTCTCTCTCTCTCTCTTTCGGTCTCTTTCTGCTATCTGCTTTCCGGGGACGTGCCTGCCATTGAGCTTGAACGTGAGATTTTGGCTAAGTCTATAGAATTAGGGTTTTGAATTTTCTGGTCAATTTGACGTCAAAAGGAGTAAGTAAATTGGAATCTGAGCTTCACCTTGCAATCAACATGCTTCCAATAGGTCCCCAGCAAGATTTCATTGGTATCCGACAACTTACTATTTTTAGTAAGTGCCTAATTTGGGGCATTCTCTCAGCACTACTGAAGTTCTCTCGATCACATTCCATCCAGAACACATCAAATTGCTCGTCTGCAAATTTTGAGTTGAAACGGACAACTGTCTATTTTTAGCAAGTTCACCTTCAGGAGCTGATTTTAGGGTTCATATGTGGAGTTCTTCAACGCGTGTCTGGAGATTCTTTCTGGGTTTTCTGAAACGTATGCAGTGATATAACATGCAAAATGAGACGATCACTTTCAGTATTCAGCCTTCAGGGGCTATTTTTAGGGTTTGCATGTTGAAATTTTCTTCGCATGTCTGAACACTCCTTGTGGGTTTTTCGAGGGCTTCGCAACGGTATAACATGCAAACCAAGATTAGGACTTTTTCAAGACATATCTTCAGAGGCTAATTTTAGGGTTTGCATGTCAGACTTTTCAACGCATGTCAAGTGATTCTTTATGGGTTTTTTAAGAGCTATGTAGTGATGTGACATGCAATGCGAGATGATCACTTTTTAGAGACTTACTATTTTTAGCAGGTCCATTCCAGTAGTTGCCTAGCGCATCAGTATCACAAACAGGGCGAAGTGCAACGGAAACGAGGTCAAACGGAGGTCATTTGATAGACATACAAGTCAAATTAGGGTTTCCAGCTTCAGGACCCATAAATGCCAGAATTTTCGAAAACCGGTGTATCCCACTGCAATCAATATCTTTCAAGCTATCCACTGGTAAAATTTGAAGGCAATTGAAGCATTTACTATTTAGAGTAAGGCATTCACGAAACAGGCTATAAATAGTAAGTCAGCATCAGGCAATAGTATGAACGGGCAAGTCTACCGATGAAGGTCACGTCATTCAAATTTCAAGTCAAACGGAGTTGTGGAGGTCATGAAATAAGGCAGTTGCTATAAATAGTAAACCACCTTCAGAAACATGCTATCAATAGTAGGTCAGCTCGAGATGGCAGTGTGAACAGATTAACTAAGTCATGAGGATCCTGTGGTTACAATTTCAAATCAATCTAAGCTTCAGAAGAGGGAAAACTTGAAACTTACTAAATATAGTAAGGCATGAGCAAGCAGTTGAGAAAAGTTCTAAGTTTGACAAAAATCCTGCTTGACCCCTCAAATGCGCCTAAGATGAAACTGGCAGGAGGGTGAGAAATTTCAAGTGTTAAATCCTGCTCACCCCCTCAAATGCGCCCTGGCTTGAGGAAGGTTGAGAAATTGTCTAAGTCTGGAGTTCGTCCTGCTAGACCCCTAAAATGCGCCCAGCTTGCCTTGAAGGTGATAAAAAAATGCTAAGTGATGAAAATATCCTGCTCACTACCTCAAATGTGCCCAAGGGAGAATTAGCTTGAGAAAAAAGTTTGAGTGTGGAGTTAAGTCCTGTAGGCCCCTTAAAATGCGCCCACTTGACAAGGAGATGATAAAAAAAAAAGTTTAAGTGTTGGACTTAAGTCCTCCTCCAACCTGAAAATGCGCCCACTTCAAGTCAGGATGATAAAATAATTCTAAGTCTAGAAAATATCCTCCTCCACATGCAAAATGCGCCCTCAATGAGAGATAAGCAAAAAAAAATTCTAAGTGTTGGACTTAAGTCCTTCACCCCCCTTCAAATGCGCCCTCATGCTAAGAAGATGTTGAAAAAATTCTAAGGCAAAGTGTTGACTTTCTACTTCCCCCATTGAATACGCCTTTGACTGGAGGAGAAGAGTTGAAAAAGAATCTAAGTGTTTTAAACTTGAAGTAGACCCCCTCATTTGCGCCTTGACTTGAAGGGGAGACTAGAGAAGATTCTAAGTATTGAAAATTTGAAGCTCCACCCCTCATATGCGCCTCTGCTTGGGAGGAAGCTTGGAAAAAAGTTTAAGTATGGAAAACTTGGAGTAGCTACCCCTAAATGCGCCTTCACTTGGAGTTTGAGCTTGAAAAGTTTCTAAGTGTTTTTAAATTTGAAGCTCTACCCCTCATATGCGCCTTTGACTTGGAGGAGACATGAAAATCTACTAAGTATGAAAAAACTTGAAGTGGGGACTTCCATATGCGCCTAAAAAAGAGAGAAGGGTGGAAATTTGGTTGTGTTGGAAATTTGAAGCATCAACACCTAAATGCGCCCAAGGACATGGGAATGCATGGAAAGCTTTTTGAGGTATTAAAAATTGGAAGTGGAGAGGGTCAAACGCGCCTAGCTTGAGGAAGTTGATTGAAAATTTGTTTAAGTGTTCAAAACTTGAAGTAAGACCCCCTTGTTTGCGCCCAAGAGGATTTTGATGTGGGAAATTTTGCTAAGGCGTCTAAACTCAAAGCATTAAGACTTAAATGTGCCTGGACCAAGAAGGAAGACGTGTTAAGATTATTTTGGCTAGGTGATGAAAAATGGAAGTTAGACCCTTGATTGCGCCTGGCATGAAGGATAAAATGGAAATTTTCTATGGAGCAAGGAAATACACCCAGAGATGAACAATGGAATAAATTTGTTGACACTATTTTTCTAAGGTCTAAAAATCAAAAAATTAAATGAACCCCTTCGTTCATGGACACATGAATTTGATGCTTTCTGAAGGAAATTTTCTTTTGGGTACTAGACGTCTTCAATGAGGAATTGATTTCAAAGTCTTCCACAGCTTGCCAAGGATTCCGAGGTGAAGATTTTGATGGGCACTTAAATAATGAAATTTCCTAAGGAAAATTTAAAAATTTTCTAAGGCAGGAAGGATAAAATGTTTTGTTGAAGACAAAATGCCTCGACTGATGAATTTGAAGATGATTGCCTAGATGATTTTTGATCAAATTCTTGATGAAAAAGTCAAATGAAGTGAATAAATTGGAAATTGAGAATAACATTGATTGTCAATGTGCTTCCAGCAGGTCCTCAGCTAAGTTTCATCAAATTCTGGCAACTTACTATTTTTAGTAAGTGTGCAATTCAGGGCTTTCTTTCAGCATTTTTGGAGTTCTGATCATTACATTGCATCCAGAACATGTCAAGCTACTCGTCTGCAAATTTTGAGCTAAAACGGACGACTGTCTATTTTTAGCAAATTCAACTGCTAGAACAAATTTTAGGGTTTATATGCAAAGTTTTTCAATGCATGTCTGGAGATTCTTTCTTGGTTTTCTGAAACCTTCGCAACGATATAACATGCAAAATGAGATGATCACTTTCGTAGTTTAGCCTTTGGAGGCTATTTTTAGAGTTTGCATGTCAAGGTTTTCTTTGCATGTCTAAGGATTCTTTGTGGGTTTTTCAAGAGCTACGCGGTGGTGTGACATGCAAAGCAAGATGATCAATTTTCAAAGACTTACTATTTTTAGCAGGTCTATTCCGGCAGCTGCCCAGCTCATTAGAACCACAAACAGGGCAAGGTGCAACAGAAATGAGGTCAAACGAAGGTCATTTGATAGGCATGCAAGCCAAATTAGGGTTTCCAGCTCCGGAACCCAAAATAAGGGGTAAAATGTTAGAATTTTCGAAAACCGGTGTATCCCACTGCGATCAGTGTCTTTCAAGCTATCCACTTGTAAAATTTGAAGGCAATCAGAGCACTTACTATTTATAGTAAGGCGTTCTAGAAACTGGCTAAAAATAGTAAACCAGCAGTAGGCGCCAATATGAACAGGCAGGTCATCCGATGAGGAGCACATCATTCGAATCTCAAGTCAAACGGAGTTGTGGAAGTGTCAGAAACATGCAGTTGCTATAAATAGTAAACCAACTTCAGAAATGTGCTATTTTTAGTAGGTCAGCTCAGGATGGCAGTGTGAACAGGCTGAGGGGGTCATGAGGATCCTGTGGTTAAAATTTCAAAACAATCTGAGCTCCAGAGGAAGGAAAATCAAAGAACTTACTAAATATAGTAAGGCACAAGCAGGCAGATGAAATTTTTTCTAAGTATGGACTTATATCCACCTCCATACCTCAAATGCGCCCACTACAAGTATGAGATTGAAAAATATTCTAAGGCACTGAGTTCGTCCTGCTCCACCCTCAAAATGCGCCCAACCTGTTTTGATGCCATGAAAATTGCCTAAGTCTGGAAGTTCGTCCACCTGCCACCCCTAAATGCGCCCCCTTCACAAGGTCAAGGTGATTGGAAAAGATACTAAGTGTTGGATACCCTGTAGGTACCCCCCATATGCGCCCAAAGAAGGATGAAGATGTTTTAAAAAGTTTCTAAGGCATGAATCTAAGGCATGAATCCTATCCTGCCTATGCCAAATGCGCCTTTCTCAAAGTCAAGATGCTAAAAAAAATTCTAAGTAAAAGTTTCATCCTCCTCCCCATACTAAATGCGCCTATGTTTGAAAAAGTCAAAGAGGGGTCAAAGGCATTGAAGGTTTGTCCTTCTACCTATGCAAAATGCACCCATCCTCCTTCATATATGAAATGCACCCAAATGAAGGCATGTAAGGACAAAATGTGTACATCCAAGGAGGGAATATTGCTAAGGCGTGGTGAAAGTCTTCCTCTATAGGCTAAATGCGCCCAAGTCAATGAAGGTGAAGTGGGGTCAAGATTAATCCAAGGCATTGAAGGTCTGTCCTTCTACCTATGCAAAATGCGCCCATCCTCCATACATGAAATGCGCCCATGTGGAAATGAAAGGGTGAATATTGCTAGGGCATTGAAATAACAAATATCCTCCTCAAGGTGTTAAATGCGCCCAAGGTGCATACTAGAGTAAAATTTGAAAAGGTTGCTAAGGCGTTGAAATAAAGTTAAGTCCTCAATATGTGAGGTGCCCCATGATTAAAATTGAATGAGAAAAGATTTTCTAAGACAAAATTCAAGTTCCTCCTTAATGCCTAGGTACGCCCAAGCTGATAATGAAGTGATTGAATATTTTTCTAAGTGTTGATATTTAATTTCACCCTCTAGGAAAAATACACCCAAGTTGGAGAGGATATGAAATTTTCCTGAGACATGAATAAAATTGGCGAGAAGAAGTCAGAGGATGCTAGCTTTGAGAGGTTAATGAGAAATTTCAACTCAGAGCAGGAAAATATGCCCAAGGATGAAGAAATGTATCAAATTTGATGAAAAAAATATTTTTCTAAGGTTCAAAATTCAAAAATTAAATGAACCCCTTCGTTGTATACCCATGAATTCGATGCATTTTGAAGGAAATTTTCTTTTGGGTATTGAAGATCTTCGAAAAGGAATGGATTTTAAAGTCTTCTGCACTTCGCCAAGGCTTTCAGGATGGAGAATTTGATCGGCACTTAAATAATGGAATTTTTCTTAGGCAAAATGGATAAAATGTGTCTTCAAGAATAAAATGCTTCAGACGATGAATTTGAAATGGATTGCCTAGATGAATTTGATTGAATTCTTCTTGAGATGAATCTTCTAGAGTTAGAGATAAATAAAATTAAAATGTCGGAGCTTTAGCTGGTGAATTAAATTTCTTAAAGAATAAATTTGAAGTGAATGTTTTCAAAATGAATTTAAATGCTAAGTACGCCAGTCAAGATAAATCTTTGAAGTTCTAGAAGGTCAAGATTCTAGACACTAAGTGACAAGTGTTGATATTGCCAGAGGGAGGGAAATTCGAATTCCTGCTGTGAAGTAATGGAAATTTAATGAATTAGCTAAACTTGGCTTCCTTCTAGAATTCGACTTGCCTATATGAGCTGAAAGTTTATTCATTTTTCTCCACCAGCTGAAGAATCTCGATTTTAGCTCTGAGGTTGAGATTGCAAAGGAAAGTTTGTGGCTGAATATTGAAGAAATTCGATTTGAAGAGGAAGATTGTTTGAAGCTGAACTTGTGAAGTGTGAATTCTAAAAGTCTAGGTGCTGAAGAGTTGCTGAAGGTGAAGTTGGCCGATTTTATCTAAGTGTGAAGTTGTTGCAGCCAACTTGGAAACTTGCTAAGTCTTTCTCAGTTGAGGTTGCTGAAGCTCGATTAAAAAACTTTCTAAGTGTTGAAAGTTCGAAGTTGTCAAAGGAGAAATTGAGGTTTGCAGATGAAATATGATGTTGCAACTTCTCAAATTCTAGAAGTCGACTGGAAGCCCCAATGATATTTCGTGTTATTTTATTTTTAAATTGCTGATGGCTGTTTGTCATTTTGCAGGATGGCTGAAGTAAGAGCAACTGGCAGAGATAGCAATGGTGCATCTAGGCAAGCTGTTATCAAGAAGCTGAGCAAGCCTTACATGCCGGAATCAAAATTCACTTAAAAGTTGAGCAAGCTAGCTGATACAAATTTGGGTTCTTTCAACATGGAGGCTTTTAGAAGTCGAATAATGGGAGTTGGCAATCACCGTCCTTCAATCACTTCGCACAACATTGTTCGAAGTGTGTTGTATGCAGCTGCTGGTTTCCCGCCAGCTGTTCAGTGTCCAGAGCTGATGATGGAGTGTGCAAATTGCTATGAGCCTGATCACAGGTCTATTGTTTCACCAGATGGTCAAGTATTCGCCAACCTTACTCCTGCAGCTATCGGCGAAGCTTTTGGAATCCCAACGCACGAGAGGATGATTTACAAAACGAGAGAACATGCTGAGCGAATGTATGCTTCAACATTCGAGAGATGTGCTGACATGATCAACGCTCGCTGGATGAACAAGCCCAAGCCCTCTCGCACAAAGTTGCCAAAGCATATTATATCAGATGATTTGAAGCAGGAGTATTGTGACTTGATCATGATGCTTAGCAGAGTTGGAGGCTGCCCTCAAGCGTTTATTTTTGAGTCATGGATGTTCTATTACATCAACCTCGTGCTGGAAGGAAAGGAGTACATCAACTGGGCTGTGATGATTAGTGACAATTTACATGAGCAACTCCTGAGTTTGAGAAGGACAAAAGCATTTTACATGGGCTCCTACATTATTTACATGTTGGCTCGCATGACGAAGTATAGGGGAATGTCATACAAGGAGCCAATTGGTTGCGGCTCTCATCAGTACAAAATCCATGAAGCTTGTCCACAGCTACACCTAACGAGCACCTCCCATTACAAATGGGTCAATGATGCCTTTACCATGCACATAACGAGATCACTTCAACAACGGACTCATCATAGGATCTCGAGGGAAGCTCAGGAGTTAATTGAAAGGTATGGGTGCTGGTTTATTCAGTTTCCAAAATTTTCTTACATCAGGCTGCAAGGTTTTTCTTCCTATCCATATAGACTGCCTAAGTACCCAACCAATAGGATCTTGATGTTAGAGATATCTAGGCAACTTGTTGCCTTTGATAAGATTCAGAAGAGAAAGAAGAAGGGAGGAATTGAATTCCTGATTGTCATGGGGAATTCAGACAAGGTGTGTCCTTCACTTCAGGCAGCCAAAGAAGCTGAAAATGAGCTTCAGTTCTTTCATTTTTCTTATCACACCAGCAAATAGCATTATGACCCACACAACAATATCAGATGGATACTGTCAGAAAAATTCAAGCATAAGGCAAATATTGAGGATTACTGGGCTGGTGCATCAGATGAGACTGAAGTCAGGAAAAGAATGTTCACGAGGCTACCATTGAGCATGATTAGGGAGTGTGAAATCATTCCAGTACCAGACCAAGTGGATGAGGACATGAACATTCTCCATCCAAATTATGAGGCAATGAGAGATACGCCACTTCCACCACCAGATTGGTCAGAGCCAGAGATAGCTGATTTGGACACGCTTTGCATTCCACTCATGACTTTCACCAGAGCTTGGGTTGAGAGGCGTGTGAGCAGATTGAAGAGTAGGTCAATTCCTTTGACTTACAACTTGATGGGAGATCATAGGACACCCACTACCAGCAGGAAGAAACAAATTACTCGGGGTCCAAAATCCCGAAGGAAGGAGCCAGTTCAACCAAAGCCTCTAAGAGTTGTGGTTGAGTCACCTATGCCATTGGAGACACGTTCTCCAAGTATACAGGAGGTCTCATTATTTGCTGATCAGAGAAATGCATTGAATTAGGAGCAGGAGGTACATGAAGAAAATCAGCCACCACGGAGGGAATCGGTTGGCCAAAGTGTTAATGTGCCTACTAGAGATGATTAGCAGGAGGAAGATGAGGAAACTGCTATGGACACTCACTTCCAACATGAGTTAGAGACGGCTCTCGAGGATGATGCAGTTTCAGGAGATACTCAGCCATTAGAGGCCAATGAGCTTCGCCAGAATGAAATTGAAGTAGAACAAGTCCATGAGGAAGAAGCTAGAGAGGAGCAACCATTTGTCATACAACAGGTTGTACCTGATTGGCTTAGAGATAGAATGAGAAGGAGCCCCAGTGAAGAGGCTGATCTAGCGGTAGAGATGGAGGAATTTTTGAGTAGGATCAATGCGCCTCCACCAAAGAAGAGAGCTAGAAAATTTTCGAAGATTTCAACAGATGAGGATGGCTCTCGCACACTTCATATAGCTGTGCCAAGGGTTGATTGTGATTGAGATGAAGCGGTGCCAGAGAATTATGTGATCACAACCATGGATTTAGGTTGTCCCATGGGTGCACAGATCATTGAGGAGTGTGATAACTCCTATCAGGCACTCAAGGACAGATTGCTCAGAACTGAAGGAAAGTATAAGAAATTGAAGGAGCATAAAACGTTGATAGGATACATGCAGCATTTGTCTCATCCTTGTTGGCAAGAGAATCCAGCAATAGAGCTCCCAGCTGAGTTGTCCAAAGAATCAGTTAGTGGCCTGGAAGATTTGAAAAAGATGGAACAGGAGGCAAAAAAATGGGTTGCGGGTGTTCGTGCCGAGACAGAGAAATTCATGGAAGATCTTGCTCATGCTTTCCAACAAGCTTCCGACATTGTGGCACAAATAGAGGCAGTTGATCAGGCTTGAGGTGATGCTTCTGTTTATCAGAGCAAAGTTATTCAGCGTTTGGAGGCATTGATTCATACTCCTTTGCAGATGCTAATTGATGGAGGAGTTATTCAGGAGCGTGATAGGTACAATTTTGTTGGATGGTACTCTTTAGTAGTCACAGGACGTGGATTCTTTGATGCAACTTAGGCGGATTCAGCTAGAGTCAGGAAGGCTACGACGAATATCATTGATGGAGTCCTGAACACCTTGGAGGCAATCTTTGCTAGACGGCTGAATCCTAATGAGGTGACTACTGATAATTTGAGGGGTAGGCTGGCACCTTTCTTTTTGAAGGCGAAGACTTTTGTGCAGGATGACTTTGAAAACATTTCGACTTTCTCCAGCCTGATCCAGAGGACACAGGATGCTTTAGCTGCTTGGAGAAAATCTTGCGCACGGCATGGACAGTCAGTCATGGTGTTAGAATTTCAGCTCGATCATATTCCACCTATCTCAGTTCAGGAGGTTGAGGCTGTGATTGCCAGGTTCATTGATTTTGCAGCCAAGGAGGAGAGAGGAAATGCACTTCTGGATGACGACCTTCTAGAAGACTGATTGTGGGCATTAATTGCCTTTACTATTTTGGGAGTGAGTGGGAATCTTTGATTCATTTATTGTACCACTCCCCAGTCTGGCAGTTTTTAGGGTTAGGGCTGAGGTGACTTAATCTTAGCCATTTATTTGATTGTAATCCGAGCCGTCCATTGGACTGGGCTATCTATAAAAGGGGAGTCCCCCTCATTTGTGTCTCATTAGATTAGAAGTAGAATTGGAAATTAGATCATACTAGAGAGTAGAGCAAAGAGATAGTTTGATAGCATAGCTTAGTTTGGAGGAGGAAAGTTTTCCTTTGAAAACTTTTGTAAGAGATTGTTGTGAAAAACTTTCATAATAAAAGATCTTTCATTGATGGTGAAATTCGTCTTTGTTATGAATAGCTAGCAAGGTTTCTTCATCCCTTCTACTTCAAGTAGCATAAAGTAGTTTAAAGTAGCGTAATTTTCATTTCATGCAAGTAGATGTTAACTGTGGGTTTGTGGTGTTAATCGAGGCAACTTCGTTTTAGTCCATACCACTTGCAGCTTGCTGACGGCAAGTTTGCCTTGTGTGGTCAACTGGAGCATTTTATAAGCCTAATTTCAGTTATAATTTACATCTTGGTATGCATCGTCTTGACGATATCTTGATGCTGGATTGTAACTTGAAAATTTTTTGCTGTCCCCTTGAAGATTGCACCAACTTTGTGTAAGCTATCCAACGTGAGGTGGAGCAAAATTTGGTTGAAGTTTGCCGAAATTGATCCCACATCCCACCTTTAGATAGAACATAAATTCTCTAATCCCTGCAGCAATTCCATTCCGCATATTTTTGGTTAGTTTTAGGAAATCATACCTCATCGCCAAATCATTCGCAACACGTAAAATTCCCTTCAAATCATTAACTTGTTGTCAACTGCAAGCCTTATGAACAATTGTATAAGTCCCCTCGTGTAAACAGCATATCACAACGAACCTATTGAGGGTATTCCAAAGCATTTCGGAACCTTGGAGTTGAATGTGCGATCTTTCTTGCAATCTTAGCGCACAAAATACTTTGATCAAGAGAGAATGGAGTAGCCTTTGGATTACTTTGTTCTGCTGATTGGTGCGGTCACAAAAATCACATCAACAGGTGGGTGGTTTTCACTTTTTCAGGTGAAAAGTTAGGACCTCTGAGGTCGTCAATGGCAGATGGCCAAATACCAGGTGTCGAAATATAAGTCTAAAACGCTCAAATGAAGAATCTATGACCAGATATGTGCAAAATGATGCTTCGTCTTGGAGGGGATTTTTCGTTGAGGTGAAAATCATTGAAATTTTTCTAACTTTGGAGTAGAAGAGCCCCTGGAGACCAGGGGCGCCCTAGATTTCAGAGGCCTAGATTTCATTTATGAGATTTGTCACTTCCAAGAAGACTTCTCCGAAATACTGTCAGCTTCGTGATGAGCCTACCAGCCAGTCCGAAAGATTTGTCTAGCACTTGATACAAGAGATTGAATGTGAAATGAGGGAGATGAAAATTTGACTAACACTGGAGCAAAAAGTGTGCCTGCTAGCTAGGGGCACCCATCTTTTTGAGGTACTAGATGAAAGTTTCTAACCAAATGATACCCAGGATGTTTGTCTCAAACTTGATCAGGCTTCACAACGAATCTGTCAGTAGGTCAATCTGAGTTGCTAAACTGCCAAAATTAGGAGTCAAACGTAAGGTTTTATCATGGTCAAAATGTCTTAAAAACAACAAAAGTGCCCCTAGAGGCCAGGGGCACCCAAGGTTCTGAAGCCTCAAATGCAATCTTTCGGGTTATCTCAAATACTCATCCTGTCCATGATGCTTCTAGCTTTCCGTTGCATACCTCAACCGGGTCAGAGGACAAGTCAGTCGCCTGCAGTCGGGGTTTAAGTTAGATTTTAGCTAGTTTGAAAAATGGCTATCTCTGGGAGGAAAAGCGCCCCTAGAGGCTAGGGGAGCCCATGTTTTTCACCTAGCAGATGATGTTTTTAGGAAAAGTGCTCTCCAAGAGCTCATGTTCAAAATTGAGCCAGCTCCGCAGTGAGCCTATTAGTCAATTTTGAAGTTTTTTCAGTTACTCGAGAACGCGAGATGAAGTTTAACTTCTGAGTCAACTTCATCTGGACTTAATTTTTGCTTGCAAAGGGCGAATTTATTTTGCATGCACAGTTAACTTAAGTGCATGGAGGTGGCGCCCAATTTAGGGCTTATTTTTCATCCAGTTAACTGAATTTGAGGTCCAATTAGAAGGTGGTGCCTAAATTTGGGAATTGCATGCATTTGTGATGCCTTAGGACATGAATTTATTTATTTAAGTCATTTAGGCATCCATTATTCTCATCACAGGGGGAAGCAAACACATTTTCTCGTGCAAGCAAGATCTGAAGGCACTACGGGTGATATTTTTCAGTGTTCTTCGTAGTGCCAAGTCCAAATTGTTTAGAGAAATTATTTTCCAGATTTCATCGTTCAAGCGCATGCATTCCAGACTTCATCAAATCGAATTCAAGGCATAGGCGTCATTTTCAGAGGCAGAATATAACTTCTATTTTCTATCTCTAAAATTCTTCTATCCTTGTCTTAGGTTCTCTCTAGCATGTCAAAGTTGTTAGAAGATTAATCTTTACTTGGTAAAGGTTATTCTTTAATTGTAATTTTTTATTAACTTGTAGGAATATTCCAAAGGAATCCCTACAAGTCTTTTGTCTTTTTGTCATCTCACACATGTGTGAGGATGGCTTATTTTTTAATTCCTTTATTAAGGAATATTTGTATCCACCTCCTTAAGAGGTGACACTTTGCACACACATAGATGAATGGTGGCATTCATTGAGTTGGGAGTTACATTCTAACTCCTCTTTCTCACCTCTACTTATTGAGGTGCTTCTCCTCTCATTCTTCAAGACTCATGCAAGCAAGCTAAGGCTGAAGCTCTCTTTCTCTCTTTGTATTATTCTTTAGGCATTTTGCCTCCATTCATAATATTGAGGTTTTTTCTTGTTTTTTCCCCTTAACAAATTCTTGTGTCTCTCTTGCTTTGGTGTGCTTGGTTTGGCTACTTCAATCTATTTGGTAATCTCTTTCCTTCAAACATTTTCTCTTTATTAGTACTTTCCATTGCTCTTTTCTATTTCCTTTCATGGTATCAGAGCTTGGTATTACTAATATTTTTTGAGCTACATTGTTGAAGGTTTACCAATTTTTTAGCACACCATTGGAGACACTCTCAAAGAGGAGAAAAGAGCAAAGTATCTAATCTTGGTTGTTTTTGTCTTCTAACCTTTTTTTATTGTGCAGGAATTTCAGTTTTCTAGTTTCATTCTTCAAATAATTTGTTTGCATTTAGTGCATTTTTTTTAAGAAAAAAACCCAATAAGGGTATAGCCTATTATTCCAAATTTCCTAACCCTTTTATGCAGATTATTTTATCTAACTTGTGTTTATAATATTGTTTGAAATCTAAAAAAAAACACTCTTTTTTGCAATTTTTTTTAGGGCTAAAGCCCTAGTTTAGAGAAAAATTATATTCAATTTTAAAGCAATTTTTTTTAAAAGTAAACTTTTTTAACAATCATAATATCATCTTTTTTGAAAAATAAATTTCTAGCCTTTTTTTTAAGGGTTTCATATTTTTTAAATAATACAATTTTTTTTATCAAAAATCTTTTAGTTTCAAGTTTATATATTTTAAAAAATACATATGTATACCTTGTTTTTTTACAAAAAGAGAATTTCATAATAAGCATTATATCAATATAACAGAAAATAAATCAATTTATTTTTCTATTTTAGATTTCAAAATTAAAAAAAAGTTTTTAAAAAAAAAAAATCTATATTATAAAATAATAAATAGTATATAACAATAAAAAAATTTTAAACCCTCATAGGGTTTCTGCATGTAAGCTCTTCACTCGGCCCTCCCAACCCGACTGTTGCTCCTCTCGGACGTAGCCAACCGTAGTTCATATCCCACACACTTCTCCGGAATCGCTGCCATTGCGTTGTTAGTTTCTTCATGCCATAGTCGTGGATGCTGTCGCCTCCTTGGCCCCTCGTCGGCTGTCCATTGTGGTTCATCATTTCCGCTGGCTTGCCCTCTCGCCTCTGGCTAAACCCTCGCTTCTATCCGTTTTGTTTCAGCGGTTGCCCTTTTAGCAATAAAACGTGACATGCTTTTTTTTATTTTCCTTTTGAAATTGTAAACCTAATTTTAGCAATAAAAATCCCGCCTATTATTTGGGCTCTTTTATTAATATATAGGTAAAGATTTTAAAAGTAGTTTTTTTTAAAAAAAATCTCTCCCGCCCGTGCTTTATCTTCATGAAGTTTATATTTTTTTTTAAAAAACTTCAAGTGTTAAAAAAGTTTAAAATTCTTTTATAACTTTTCATTCGGTAGACTTTTAATGAAAAGTTTAATTATTTATTATCAACTTTTAATTAAATTATAAATGGTGTAATCTTCACTTTAAAGTTTAGATTAGTATATAATTTATTTATTTTTTAATATTCTCTTATAGGAAAGTTTTTTAAAACATTTATTTAAAAGGGAATTTAGTTATTAATTTTTTTTTATAGATATTAAATGAGATTCTTAAAAAAATTTAAAGGGGTTTATTTTTTTTACAATTTAATTCATTATTAAAGATTTTTTTTCAAGCGATATTTTTTTCAAAAATATTTTTATTCAAAAGAGTGCTAAATACTTCTTTCAAGCTCAATTAGTGTTATTTTATTTCTTGAGTTGTAAAGTATTTCTTTTAGAAAAGTTTTTTTTGTGCACTAAAGTATTTTACAATGTCAACTTTAATTCCTGAAATTAAGTTGAATTCTTCTAACTATCATTCTTGGAAAATTCATATATGCTTTATTTTTCGGTTTAAACATCTTTTAGATGTGGCTACAGATCCTAAATCTAAACCAGGTTCGTCTGCATCCAAAGATGAAATCGAAAAATGGAATCTCAAAAATGAAGAAGCCCTTGGCCTCATAGGTATCTCCATGTCACCCGAACTTTATGTTCATATTGGGACATGCACAACTGCCTATGAAGCATGGGAAAAACTCAAAACAATTTATGATAGTACAAATGAATCAAGAAAAATTCAAATTCAAGATCAACTTGAAGATTTGAGGTATTCTGATTTTAAATCTATGGATGATTTTTATTGAAATTTGATGCTTTAAATAATCAATTGGATGGTTTAGGAGTTAAATTAGATAATCTTAGATTAATTCATCTTATTCTTAAAAAGTGTCTTCCTAGACAATTTCAACAATTCATTACTAATATTCATGCTCAATTAGCTATTCCTTCTTTAGCTACTCAATTAACTTATGATATTTTTCGTGATTTATTAAGACAAGAAGAGGCTAAGTTAATTCAGTTTGGTACTCTTAAGTCTAATGAACATGCTTTCTTGTCTAATCATAAGCAAAATTTTAAACCTCATTCTAAACAACAACATTATAATTCCAAACCTCATTATAATAATGGCAATGATCCTAGAAAGTTTAACTCTTCTAAGAAACCACATTGCACTTATTGTAATAAGGATGGTCATTGGCAAAACACTTGTTTTAAAAAGCAAAATGAGAAAAAGCCTATGAAGCAAAATAATCAACAACAAAATAGACCTAATAATAATAAGTTTCAAAATAATGCAAATCAATCTAGACGTGCTTTTACTTGTAGTTCTAATGTTTCTCAACCTCTTGAATGGGTTATTGATTCAGGGGCATCTCAACATGTTACTTCACATAAATAAGTTTTTGAGTCTATGCAACCTGATATATCAAATGTTCCTCTTCAACTTGCTAATAATCATACTTGTAAAGTAGAAGCAATTGGAGATGTGAATGTTCCTAATGGTAAATTGCATGATGTTTTATATGTTCCTGAATTAAAGACTAACTTGCTTTCAGTTGCTAAGCTTTGCCAAGATTATAAAATTGAATTTTACAAAGATATGTGCTATGTTATTGATCCAAAACAAAACAAGGTAATTGCTAATGCTAAATTAGACAATGATAATTTGTTCAAATTTTATGAGTTTGCTCAATCAAGATGCTCTTTAATATCTACCATTGATTTTAATGTTTGGCATGAAAGACTTGGTCATATAAATGCTAACAATATTGCTTTAATGCAAAAGCTTAATATGGTAGATGGATTGCCTAGTATTGTTCCATCTAAAATTGTATGCACAGGATGCATGAGTGGTAAGATGCATAGGGAGCCCTTTCCACATGGTCAATCATGGAGGGCAACTCATAAGTTGCACCTAGTTCATAGTGACCTTTTGGGACCCATGGAGAATAACTCCATCCAAGGATCAAGGTATGCACTTACTTTTGTTGATGATTTTTCTAGAAGAACTTGGATCTATTTTCTTCATAGTAAGGATCAAGTTCTTGATACATTTTCTGAATTTCATAAATTTGTTGAAAGGCAATCTGGTTTTAAACTTAAAATTCTTAGAACTGATAATGGAAAAGAATATGTGAACAATGCTTTTAATAGTTATTTGAAAACATTTGGTATTAAGCATGAGCTAACTATTCCCTATACACCTCAACAAAATGGTGTAGCGGAAAGGAAGCATAGAACTATTGTTGAAATGGCTAGATGTATGTTACATGCTAAAAATATGTCTTATAAATTTTGGGCAGAAGCTATGTTTTGTGCTACTTACATTATTAATAGGACTCCTACTAAAGCTTTAAAGGATATAACTCCTGAAGAAGCTTGGTCTGGTAGGAAGCCCAATCTTAAGCATTTAAGGATTTTTGGTTCAATTGCTTATGTTCACAAACCTAAACAAAAGAGGCAAAAATTAGATGCTAAATCTTCTTATCATATTTTTGTTGGTTATGATGAACATTCTAAAGCTTATAGAGTTTATAATCCTCTTACTAACAAAGTTAAAGTTGCTAGAGATGTATGCATTGCTGAAAATGGTGTTCATGATTGTTCTAAAGTGCATAATATTGATTCTTCTCAAAATAAAGTTATTGTTGTGGAGGATAATCCTCAAGTTGAAACTCCTCTTAACCCTCCTAATGCATCTCTTACTCATAGTGATAGTGATGATGAAAATGTTGAAATCTCTACTCATGATTCTTCTTCTAGTGATGATACTCCTACATCTAAAAGAATGCCAAAATGGTTTAAAAATTTGTTGCAAGAAAGTGAGGATTATTTAGCTAAAAATCCACCTAAAAGAAGAAAGGCAAATTATTGCAATCATGCTTTGATGTCAAACATTATGAATTCACATGATCCTCAAACTTATGAACAAGCTAAAGATCAACCTCATTGGCAAAAGGCTATGCAAGAAGAATATGATACTTTAATTGCTAATAATACTTGGGATTTAGTTCCATTACCTCAAGGAAAGAATCTTGTTTCATGCAAATGGTTGTATAAAACTAAGGTTAATGCAAATAATGAAGTTAGCAAGTTTAAAGCTAGATTAGTTGCTAGGGGCTTTTCTCAAATTGAAGGTTTAGATTATAATGAAACTTTTGCTCCAGTAGCTAAGATGCCCACTATTAAATTAGTTCTTGCTTTAGCTTCTCATATGCATTGGCCTATTCATCAAATGGATGTTAAAAGTGCATTTTTAAATGGTGATTTACATGAAGAAATTTATATGTCTCAACCCTTAGGCTTCATTAAGGAAGGTAATGAAAATCTTGTTTGCAAATTGAAGAAGTCAATATATGGTTTAAAGCAATCTCCTAGAGAATGGTATTCAAAGATCAATGCCTTCTTTTTATCTCAAGGTTTCATTAGAAGTAAAAATGATCCAAATTTATATATTAAGCATAGTGAAGATGATATTGTGATTATTATTTTATATGTTGATGATTTAATTATCACTTCTAGTTCTAACAATTTGATTAGTGATGTTACGTCTCAACTCAATCAACAATTTCAAATGACTGATTTAGGCCTATTACATTATTTTTTGGGTATGCAAATTTGGCAAACACCTAAAGGTATTTTTATTTCTCAACATAAATATGCTCAAGATCTCTTAGATAGATTTAAAATGAATGATGCAAAGTGTGTTTCTACTCCTTGTGAATTAGGAACTAAATTAATGGTTGATATGGAAACTCCTTTTGTTGATCCTACTTTATATAGGCAATTAGTAGGAAGTTTAAATTATCTAACTCTTACTAGACCTGATATTTCTTATAGTGTTGGATTGGTTTCTAGATTTATGTCTAAACCACAACAAACTCATTTTAAAGTTGCAAAAAAGAATTTTAAGATATGTTAAAGGTACTCTTAATCTTGGTCTTTTTTATGATGCAAATTGTGATTTTTCTTTAAAGGGTTATACTGATTCAGATTTAGGAGGTGATCCCAATGATGGGAGATCCACTTGTGGTTATTGTTTCTTTGTTGGATCAGGTGCAATCTCATGGAATAGTAAGAAACAACAATCTACTTCTCTTTGTTCTACAGAAGCTGAATATAAAGGTTGTACAAATGCATCTAAAGAAGCATTATGGTTAAGAAGATTACTTGAAGACTTGGGTCTACCTCCAAAGGATCCTACTCCTTTATATTGTGATAATCAAAGTGCTATTGCTTTGGCAAAGAATCCAATTTTTCATGCAAGGACCAAACACATTGCTCTTCAACATCATTTCATTAGAGAGCAAATTGAAGACAAGCAAATTTCTCTTTTGTATTGTAAAGGTGAAGATCAAGTTGCAGATATTCTCACCAAAGCTCTTTGTAAAGATAAATTTCTCTTCCATTGTAAAAATCTTGGATTACAACCCATTGAAGGGTTTGATGTAACCTCCCCAAGTAAAGCTTAAGGGGGGATGTTAGAAGATTAATCTTTACTTGGTAAAGGTTATTCTTTAATTGTAATTTTTTATTAACTTGTAGGAATATTCCAAAGGAATCCCTACAAGTCTTTTGTTTTTTTGTCATCTCACACATGTGTGAGGATGGCTTATTTTTTAATTCCTTTATTAAGGAATATTTGTATCCACCTCCTTAAGAGGTGACACTTTGCACACACATAGATGAATGGTGGCATTCATTGAGTTGGGAGTTACATTCTAACTCCTCTTTCTCACCTCTACTTATTGAGGTGCTTCTCCTCTCATTCTTCAAGATTCAAGCAAGCAAGCTAAGGCTGAAGCTCTCTCTCTCTTTGTATTATTCTTTAGGCATTTTGCCTCCATTCATAATATTGGGGTTTTTTCTTGTTTTTTCCCCTTAACAAATTCTTGTGTCTCTCTTGCTTTGGTGGTGCTTGGTTTGGCTACTTCAATCTATTTGGTAATCTCTTTCCTTCAAACATTTGCTCTTTATTAGTACTTTCCATTGCTCTCTTTTTTATTTCCTTTCAAAAGTAAACGGTAATTTTCAAAATCTGTGCATTTGGGTTCACATATTTCAACATCAACAGCAAAGCCCATGTCTTAGATTTTTTCGAGGAAATTGCCCGCTGCTTCCATTTTTGAAGCACTATGCTTTTTTTTCCGAAAATTCTTTTGCATGCGGGCCAAAAACTCAATTTTTCGAAGATCGAATCATCTAGGTCTATTCAACTTATCAACGGCTACAAAACCCATGTGCTAGTTTTTTTAGTAAACATTGCCCCCAAAATACCCTAAAACCCCTACAGTTCTCGACTGAAAAGCCTTTGCATGCCTTGCTAAAACTCATTTTTTTGAGTTTATAACAATCTGTGTTTGTTTAGAATTTCTTTCTCTACAAAACCCATGTCTCAGAATTTTTTGTAAAAATTGCCCCTCGACAGGGTATTTTTAGCTTCATCAGGGGATATTTTAGCTTCCGGAAAAGTTGTCAGAATATAGTCATGTTTACAGTCAACAGGCTAGATTTTCAAAATACAGTTCACTCAGACTGAATTCATGACCAAATCGGCCTTAATTCATGATTTCATCAGAACGACTGACACAAATTTGCATCAAGCGCATCCGAAGGGTTGATTTAGACAACTTGGTAGGCGTAGACACTCTAAGTCCACATGATTTCATACCTCGTATAGTTGATAGCCTTTCGAGGCTAGTTTAGAGGGTTGATACCATTGGAATTCTACATGTAACGATTTGTGTGCATTTCTCACAACCAAAGTGTTCACGGTCAAACTTGGCAGGCGTAGACACTCTAAGTCCACATGATTTCATACCTCGTATAGTTGATAGCCTTTCGAGGCTAGTTTAGAGGGTTGATACCATTGGAATTCTACGTGTGTAACGATTTGTGTGCATTTCTCACAACCAGAGTGTTCACAGTCAAACTTCACAGTTTCGTCATGCAACACTCTTCCATTGAGAAAAACGTGAAAGGCATCAAAAGCGTAAAGCTACAGAGGAAACAAAGGCCATCACTCCAGTTGCAGAGCCGCCAAAGTTTCCAATCAATGAACTACCAATTGAAGTGTGCAGATATTTCCAGGATTGCTCAAGTAGTTGACAAGCAATAAACTAACTGTTGAGACATGTGACGATCTTGGATGGTAATGCCGTCAACAACTTCTTGGAGGAGTTAATTTCTCAAGATCACAACCAGTGGACAAGACGTCCCACCTCTTCAAGATAGACATTTGACACAGTAGTTAACTTGATGCTTCTTTCCAAGTTAACTCGCTGTCCTACCTTTGTGCACGTCTATTTTGGAGTCATCTATGTGGAGCTTTGAATTAGGATCTAGTTAACTAATGTTAGTTATCAATTAACTTTCATATCAATAAGGACTTGCATGTTGCACATGTCCATTTAGTTTATTTTTGTTTCGGTTAACTGATGGTAGTTTTCCAGTTAACTATATAGTTTCATTTATTTAGGTTTAACAATAAATTTTGCATGCTTGCAAGACTCATGTTAACTCAAGGTGATTTAGGGTTCCCTACACCTTTGAGGTCTATAAATAAGAGCACCCTTGCTCATTTGTAATTAACTTTTGCTCGTGACAGCATACATGTTGAGCCCACCTTGCCTATAGTATTACTATTTAGTATCTGTTCACTTAGTTAAATATAATTGCTGGTTTGATCGTTCATTGTATGCGTGTCTCAACATACAATTTGTTGTCCTGGATATTATTCTTGTTGTGATTAATAAGTTTTATATCTACACCTCGGATAGAGTCTTTTACCTCCTTGGGAATTTAGAGATGAAGATTATCGTTTGATGTCGTTTCTAGTAATCTTGTTTGTAGCCTACACCTTGGATAGAATATTTTACCTCCTTGGGAATCCTGTGACTGAGCTTGCCATTTAATGTTTGTTTCCAGTAACCTACTTTCAGCCTACACCTCAGATAGAGTATTTTACCTCCTTAGGAATCCTGAATACTAGTTTACCATTTATTGTCGTGTTCAATAACCTTTATTTCAGCCTACACCTCGGATAGAGTATTTTACCTCCTTGGGAATCCTGTAATAAAGTTTATTGTCTAAACATTCCCTGCTCCTAAGTCCTCATGCTCTGTTTCTCTTGAGGAAATAGGATAGTTAAAGCATTTAGTTAGTTGTAGTTCAGATCTGCAAAACCAGAGAAAAACCTTAGCTGCAATGTATTGGTTTTCTTAACCTTGTGCCTCTTCCAGCTGAGTCAAAAAGATAGGATTTAGAACATTTACTTTTTCACACATATCAGCAAAAGAAGGAGCTTTCCCTCCTAATTTGAAGAGCAGTCATTACGCACTGTGCATAGCTGTCCGTTGCCAATACGCACTCCAAAGGTGCGAATGCAAATTGTAACGCAACAATCATGAAGGACAGAAATTGCAATTTTTATAAAAGGGGTAAAAACTTTATTGAAAATCAGAGCAAAGCATTACATAACAACAAAGGGCCAAAGCCCCAGGAACCAACAAAAACCACAAGAAAAGCCAGGAACAAAATCACTCTTCCCCAATAGCCCTCCCATCCTCTGCAAGAATCCTCTCCAAATCCTGACATAACTCACGGGGAATCTGCTCCCACCCATCTACAGAAATTGCAATTTAAATATTTAAGATTTTCCTAAATTATTTGCCTTGTCTATTTTAAAAACAAGGCTGATGATTTCCTAATTACAAAAGAGATTCAAATCACTCATATAATTTACCCCATGACCAAATGAATGAGGCATGATTTTCCCTCTTACCTTCAATGTTTTTGAGGATGTAAATCAGGAAGAGTATACATTACAGTCTGATTTTCCTACTCACCAAGATTGTCAATACACAAATTGGATTGGAAGGTAGTAGACGAGCCCCATGCAATATCTGCACTTCAACACAAACAATGAGAAATAAAAGACTGAATACTGAATATAGAAACTGGAAATTTTCAATTTAGTGAACCAAATTCTTTCAGCTGAAAAAACCTGCAACAGAAATTCCAATAAGAAAAAAGAAAGTCTGAAATAGCTGTAGATCCTAATTGTAAGAAGATAAAAGTAACAGCTTGCCTTCACTATAAGTAAACCTGCAAGAGGCATTGCCATAAGGCGAACAGCTGTGATGACCCAGAAAACCTGGTTATCTAAAACAAGCTGAGAATCATATGTGCTTTGTTCATATGTGCTTTCTTCATATGTGCTTTCTTCATCAGAGCTGTTCTCATACAGCTCATCAGTATATGAATTCTTCTTTTTTTTGAAAAGTGGAATAGAAGGTGCAAGTGAGCATGCAAGTACAATTGTCTGAACTGCTACTGATGCTGAGCCCAATAGTGATGCAGCCTGTAAACAAAATATATTAGAATTTCATCTCTATCAAGACATTAGACACCATATGCTGCAAAGAGCAACATATTATAACAAAAAGTGATGTGACTGTAAAAACTAAGAAAGCTAACTTATCTATCTTAATTAATTGAACTGCTAGTGAAAATGTTGCATTCTCTACATGTAGATTTTGTTTATATCCAAGCAGAATTGTGACAAAGGTTAGACGGAGAAACATTAAGAGGTTAGTATCTTAGAAGATGAAAAGTGTTTATGCAATAATAAAGATCATTTGAACCTTGGATGGCAACAAAACCATCCTTGAAAATATTTAGTTTTCCTGAAAGTGAAAGACGTCAAATTTTGTTCATTTTGGCCTAAATATATATTTGCTATTCTTTCTAAGCAAGAAAACAGCTATAGGGCTATATTATCAGGACCTCGCTGAGAACTGATAGCTCATTGAAGCTGGTTGTTTCTAATGTCTGTACTCATAAACTCTTATGCAAAAAGAGGGATTATTTTCTTATTATTATTCCTCTATAGCCCAATTTACAAAACTGCCAATCCCTGCCCCAAAAGTTGATACAACTAATTAGAGTGATATGTATTATGTCTCAATATGAGTGCTTATTCTTATTTAGTATGTTTGCTTAATGAAAAATATATCTTCCATTTTTTGGGATTAAATGTAAATGTTGAGGATGATAGAAAATGTATCAAACCAGTTGAATAATGTTTGTGAATTAGACATCAAACCTCCAAGAAACTGAATAACTGGCTCAAGACACTAATGACATAAAACAGATGGTGAAAGACAACTGGACCAAGAATCCAGAGGCCTGTGTCCTCAGACCTGAAATAACACATCCAAATGTACTTGAGGTATCACTGGACCTCAATGTCAAAGTGGAGAAAGCCAATGTCAAAAATGATGATGGTAAGGCAACAAGACAGATTTGCCTGCCTACTGGCAAATCCTTCTCTATGTTGGTGAATTGTTCTCAATAATGACCATTGACAAAGGGCTGCAAATTTAGAAAGATGGCTTTGCCAACTAGAAAATTTATCAAGATGGCTTTGCCAACTAGAAAATTTATCCAGACGACACCTGTGTGCCTTTCTGAATTGGACAGCCAGGAGGAAATCATAATTGACACACAGGTGTTGTCTTGATTCAATGGTCAGGTTAGCATTTCTAGTCCGATCCAAAAATCGTTGATCAAAGTTTGTGTAAATTGGTTTCCCATGTTCTTGCGGTTACTTTTCATTGTCGCAGGTACAGTAGAGTATGTAATCATAACAGCAGCTCAGCAAAGGGTATAAAACATTGACTAGGTCTCAATTTAGAACCCATAATATTGTATTGATTCATCTGGAAGCATTTCTTTCTATTGTCTGTAATTTGCTTGGTGAATAAAGAAACACATGGAATGGCCTTAGTTCTAGCTAAAACTTTTTCCAAAATGGATTTCTCCATGGTAAACAAGCTATTGTTTTTGCCATGTGTAATGTTTCTTATTGTTTTCTTACATATCCATTCAACTTCCTTCATTTTAACTTGAGTTTTTTTGAAGAACAATTTCAGATAAAATCCACTGCATATTAAGCATAGCTCTTGATGTCAGAGCAGCAAGGGGGAATAATATAGCACAAATTTTTGTGGAGGCCTATACTAATAAATTATCTAGGGATAATCTAAACCAATTAAACATATTGCTATAAAGAAAACTCTTGAATTGTAGGGAAGATTGCAAACACATCAGATACCTGTACTCATCTGATACAGTGGTACGCATATCAGGACAGTAAGGAAGGTGTGTTTGTACCCATAGAAAAATCAACTATTGTACTCCCTATTGTCCATTTTTTATGCCATTTGACTCTTAATCTTCAAGTTTGCGTCAAGTACAAGTCAATTTTTGTCTTCACAATCAGCTTACAAAGATTATCTTGTCTTTGATCCTTTCAGCTAATAATTTTGCAAGAAAACATGATCACATCAGAGAAGCAAATGATAAAACTAAAAGCAATGGAGCAGGACAAGGGAAATGTCAGGTTCGACTTGGGCGCTCCATAATATACAGCAAGCTGTTATTATTGAAGGCTGATTTGAGGGGTCATGAGGTTTTTTTATCAGTGCTGACTGTGGTTATTTACCAGCACTCGTAAACCTTCATTTGGGGTTGCTGAAAGGTACACAAATACAAAATTGAACATTTGACATAGTCTGCAGCTGGTATATTGGTTATCACAGTCCTTGGAAAGTTCCCAGAATTATATTTAAAGAGGTCAGTGAACACTTTGGATGATTTTCTATACTGTGATTAGCAAATCAGCATTTTGAATATTCAGTTCTTTGATTTAGATAATCGACTGAATTGCATATCAACTGTTCATCAAATTGTCTTTAATATTTCATTGCAAACATGAAAGGAAAATTTTTCTTTGATGTTGGGAAATGGATTACTTGAGCATAACATACAAAAAAACTCTTAAAAAAAATCTGCATATGAACTGTTTGACAAAATGTTTATTGGGGATAAGTGCAAAAATTGGTAAAAAAGTGATAGGGGATTTTATAGAAGGAAAAAGGAATTATTATTTTTAATTATTCTTATTTCCCTCCAGAAGAGTTATAAAAGGAGGCTAGGAGCTCATTTGAAAAATTAGCCATGAAATTGTATTTGCTTTTGCATATGGAGAGAATTTACGATTCTCAAAATTATCTTGAGAATGAAAACACTGTTGAGATTGCTGGTTTTGGGGACGAAAAAACCCTAGCTGGTTAGAGTGATTTCGTACAAGAATCACCAATGAGATGCAAGTGAAGCTCTAGTTTTTGTTGCAATCAAGGACAATTTTTATGTGTTTTGAGTTCCAAGAATTTGGTGTGTTTGCTAACAAGTTTCAGAAGTTTTTGAAGTGTTTGGTTTGGGCAATACTGGCAAATTCATTGCTAGCTGTCCCTTCTTGGTTGGCCATCCATCTTCATGCCTAGTTGTACCATCTCTGTTGGAGGTATAAGGGTGATTTTAATATTATCTTATATGTTGTTTAACTTTGATATTTGATGTCTTTACTAGCCATACACCTTGAAGATTGTTGAAAGAATTTGTGAGAAGCTGGCCATACATCCCAGGTACAGGCCATACCTCTACTAGTTGGGCGTGAGGATCCTAGAGTGAAGTGCTTGGTTTAAAGTGCTAAAAATTCCTTGTTTGGGGACGCCTAAACCTTGTTTGCAACCTTCAAGGCATTTCATGGTGAACATATTGTTGTATGGTGAGTTTTTGGGAAAAATGTGATGGTTGTACTTGTACCAGACTCCAGTGTTATGAACTTATGACAGACTTGCACCTATCTGATTTCAGTGACCAGACTGATATATTCTTCTTCTAGTGCGATTTGGTGAAGTTTGGGTGTGCTTTGAGGTGGTGTTTCAGCTTATGAAATTTGTGTGGTCTGTTGGCCACAAGTTGGTGGTGTTTTTTGGTGATTTCCTTGTTCAGACCTATTTGCAGCATGTTATAGTTAATATCAGACCTGCAACCTAGCTTATTATCATCTATCTAAGGTATTCTACTTGTTGGGTTCTTGATTACATTGATTATCCATGTTATTCAGCTTATTATAGAGTGTTGCAGTAGTCATATGAGTTGTATAGCTCTTGATATTTCATTGTAAAATATTGGATGGTAGTGTTGTGACCTAATTCACACCTTGCCCCGTTGCAAATGGGGACCCTCGGAGTTTGCTTTTTAGGGTTTTGCCGTTGTGCGTCTCGTTTTGTTTGGTCTCCGTTTGGGGTTTTTGGGTTTGAGTTTTTGAATGGTCACCCGAGTCGAGTAAAGAATTTGAGCCTGGATCACTGTCCAAACGTCATCATTGTGCTTACGAGGCCTGAGAGACGAAGATTGACTGTCATTTCGGTCAATTCTGACACCTACTTTTTAGGGATTTCCCTTTGGCCCCCTATTTTTTAGGACCTACTTTTTTGGCACTTTTGAGCAAATTCTGAGATCCCTATTTTTTAGGGGCTATTTTTAGAAAGTTGCTATTTTGGGAAACTTTCTATTTTTGTTAGAGTTTCTACATTTAGAAAAGGCCCGAATTTCGAAAATCCACTCAGAAGTTCGAAAAGATCAACAGAACTCTTAGAAAATCAATTTGAAAATTTTATGAATTCATGGTGAAAATCAGAAAAATGTTAGAAATCTGGAAAAATCAGTCCTAAAAATCACAGAAAATGGTGAAAAATCTGGAAAATCCATGGAAAAATCTGGAAAATTCATGAAAAATCTGAAAAATCATGGCAAATTGATGACTGAAAATCCTGGTGAAAGCATGAAAGAAGACTGAAATCTTAACCAGCAAGCTGAAAGAAGGGCAAAATCAATGGCTAAGGGTGAAGTACACCCAGCAAAGAAGGTAATGGCATGAAGGTAAGCCAAGTCCGCCCTTGGACAAATGCAATGGCATGGCTGAAAGCAAAGTCCACCTTGGAATGGCAAGACATAAGGCAGAGTCCGCTCCAAAGGATGGCACAAGATCATGCCAAGTCCGCCCAGCCACATGGAAGAATGGCACAAAGGTAAGCTAAGTCCGCTCCAAAGGAATGGCATGGAGTAGGGTGAAGTCCGCCCAGCAACATAGAGAATAGCATGGACATGAGATAAGTCCGCCCTTGGACACATAGAGAATGGCATGGAAAGAAGTGAAGTCCGCCCTTGAGTGGCTTGAAGTTGAGGCAAGTCCACCCTTGAACAAATGTGGAATGGCATGGCATGAGACCAAGTCCGCCCTTAAGTGGCACAAAGATATGCCAAGTCCGCCCTTGGACAAAATGAAAAATGGCAAGACATAGGGTAAAGTCCGCCCTAAGGAGTAATGGGAGATTCAATCAATTGATGGTAGATTGATCTGCAATTTGAAACATGATATGATCGAGAAATGTTTGTCCATTCCCCCTTGGCTTGAAAGTGTCACTATCTCAAAGGGCGAATGTGACAGGATATGCGAAATGCACAAGGACAAGTACAGTAAGAAGATTGCACAAAGGTGGCTGAAGGAAAAACATAAGACTCTACCTAAGAACGTCGGGCGAGGAGAGTTCAAAGATGAGATTGCTATCATAATCACCTTTGCTCAACAGGGTCATTGGATCAGAAGATGCTACCAAGTTTCAGCCTTGGATGTTTTACGCTATACCCCATATCATGAAGAAGACCGAGTTCTATGATTGGCCCACCTCGATCAATGACAGCCTTCATCAACAGATAACAAAGTATTTCCAGACTCATGAGTTCCATATGGTTTCTTACCTAGTCTACCTGGTGGCCTACCAAGGTCAATTCAAAGGGTTGAACACCGAGGGATCACTGAGCGTACAACATATCTACAACTACCATCCTCAGTTGGAATTCATGAAGTCACTGCATCACTACAAGAGGGTGAATGAGGCTTTCTTGATGTACACAATGCAGGACCTAGACAATGAATTGCACATCCGTATCTCTTCAACTGCCAGGGCAGCAATGGCGGAATGGGAAAATTGGTTCATACAATTTCCTACTTTCACCTATCTCAGAGTCTATGGCTATTCCGGTGCCCCACTCATGCTACCAAGGTACCCATCAAACGAAGTTGTCTTCATGGAGTTCTTAAGGCAGGCACATGATGTTCACGCATTCTTGAGGAATAGAAAGAAACCCACCCTCAATTTTCCATTGGGACTAGGAATCTATACATGCAGGACAACAACAGGTGCTAAAACAATGGGAAAAGAGTTAGACAAACTTGGTCTCAAGCCTTACAGTGAGAGATGATCTTATGACCCTCATGGCATCTACGCTAACCGACTTGAGAGAAACTATGCTCACATATCCGCCCTTGAAGATTTTTGGGTCAATCGTACAGATGAGTTCGAGGTGCGGAGGCATAGTTATAGCAGGCTCACTCTTCACCAGATGAAAGACTGCCTATCAGAGGATATCAAAGGATTGTCAGATGATGATGAGGATGTGTTACTCCCAATGAATGCCCAAAAGAGAATTGAAGATCAGCCCCTTCCTCAAGTCAACTGGGCTAATAAGGAATCCCTCTCAGTTGAAGAAAGGATGAGGCAAGTCCTTGAACATAGCAAGGTCTTCCTAGTTCTCAAAAGGAAGAAATCCATACCAGCAACAGAGCCGCCAAGTGTACAACCATCACGTCCCTCCTCTTCTAGAGCACAATTAAAAGGGAAAGCCATAAGTCAGTCTTAAGATGGTGTGAAGGGCAGCAGGTCAACCAAAAATGTCAGAAGGAGGGTGGACTTCTTAGGTATAGTCATACAGGAGCCATCAACGGTTGAAGCAGAAGCTCCTCCAAAAGAGCCTATACCTAAGAAGGAGACAGAAGAAGCACCCGTAGCACACAATTCTATACCATTGACAAGGTCTTCACCAATCCACATGGACCTAGATATTGAAGATGATGAAGAAATTGCAATTGTACCTCCTAAGGAAGTTAGTAAATATACTACTCTGTCTTGCCTTGAGAACTCCTTGGGAAGGGTAAGAAGAAGACCTTCATATCAGGTGAATTTTGATGACCTTGATAACATCTATTAGGAACCTCCTAAGAAGAAAGCAAAGAAGCAAGTTCACTTTGATAGGAATCCTGATAGTGAGATAGTCATGGAGACTGCATTACCCCCAGAGGGCAAGAACATAGATGAAGTTGAGATGGACGACTTCGTGATGGTCAAGGCTAATCTTGGTAAAAAAACCAGACATGCGGATGTCAGTTTGTTCAGAGTTGTGTCTAAAAGCCTTCAAGAAAGAGTACTCAAGGATGGGGAAGACAAAGCAGCCCTCAAGGCTGCAATACGACAACTCAGGCTCTTCATTTCAAACCTTGTCCAGGGTACTTCACAGGCTACCAAGCTGCTGCCCCAGATTTTAGAGACACCAGCTGATCATCGTCAGTTAAGACAGCTAGTTATTTGTGAGAAAGAAACTCAAGAGTGGATCGAGAGTTTCATCGTCAAAGGAAAGGAGATCTTGGCACAGATGTTTCAGTTGAGAGAAAATGTTCATGAACTACGTCAAGGTATCCAAGCGTTTGAACAATCAGTGGCTGAGGTGAAACCAAGGCATGAAATCATCATTGCTGATTTGGATACAGCCTATGGTTTAGTGGCTTCAAAAGAACACAAGAGGCAGATCCTTGCTTGGAGAGAGTGTCATGTCTTCAAGGTTAAAACTTACAAGAGGATATCCGAGGAGTTTACTGCCTACAGACAAAGGGTGATCGAAGCTCTTCTTTTCATCAATGAGTTTGTCACAGAGATTCCTTCTTAGTACAGTCTTGAAGATGGTTCTTACATCGGGCTTGATGAAGTGCAAGCTCAATTTCAGAGTGTTGTTTGCAGCTGTGATAGCAGCAATATAGTTGGTGGCAAAATGAATCACCTTGCCATGATGTCAGCAAGATTTGGAAAAGTGGCCAATGAGGTCGAAGATTTCCTAAGATCAATTGCAAATGGGGAAGATATCTTGGAAAAACACAACTTTGCTATTGATGGGATAGATGCACCGAACCAGGACACAGTTTCCTACTTTTTAGCGGATGTGATTGAGATTTGAAATGACTTCCATCTAGAAGTTTTATTTCTGATTTCTTTCTATTCTTGGAGCAATTCTTATCCGTTCTTTGAAAAAGAGAAAGAAGAAAAGTGTAATAGTTGGTGTTTCCCACTTTTCCTGCTTTCTTAGGTGTTAGATGTTATCTTCTTTCTAGATTTAGAAATAAAGCTTGCTTGTTGAGCAAGCCCTAAATTGTAAAAGCAAGGAGATTTTAGGGTTCCCTACTCTTCTGCTTGCCTATAAATAAGAGTCTATGCTCATTAGTTTTCTTTAGCCATTCTAGTGATAACAAAACGCTGAGCCTAAGTGCCTTTTATTTGTTATTCAATGTTGTTCAAGTGTGTTTATGATAGCGAATTGTTGAGTCTCTTTTAGCCAACAAGGAGTTGTAATTGCTGTTCTCTTTGTGTAAGAACAAGTTTTGCAAGCCTCTTTAGCTGCAAGCTCTTGTTCCAGGCATGTGTTTAGTAGATTTTGTTCCAAAAGTTTGAGAAATAAAATCATAAGCCTCCTTTGCCTTGGTATAATGTCTCAAATTTCCGTTTATTGTGTTATGCTTTTATGAACTTAATTTCAGCTCACATTGAAAGTAAGTAGGTGTATGCTGGGAAAGACTTTATTGAAGCATTTTGTCAGAGAATCAACCTTGTTCATTTCTAATTTCTCTTGCTTTGCATATTACTTGAGAAGTTAGAAACGTCTTTAGCTTAAGTTAGCCGTAGTTGAAGTTCTTATTTAGAAAATCTCAGCTGTGGCATTTGTGTTTTATAAACCTTGTGCTCTAGCTAAACCAAAAAGATAGGCGAATTAGTTTTAATTTACTTTCTTTCACACCATCAGCAAGAGGGAGCTTCCCCTCCTAACTTGAAGAATAGTTTTATTGTGCATCATTGTCCGTTTCAAATTCACATTCCAAAGGTGCGAATTTAAACGCCAACAAAGAGCCTCAAAAGCAAGGACACCCCTGGCCTGCAAAGGCGCAACTACCATTTTGAGAATGATTTTGCAACTTGCAACTTTCACGCTAACGTTCTACTTTGACCCTTGACACCCGGCGCTGGAGTGCTCTGATGCATGCACCGTTGATCTCATTGTGAAGCTGGAACAACTTGGAAGAAATGTTCCTGGAAGTGACGAAGTGAGAAAACCGCTTCTAAGACCTCCAGGAGAAGGGCACCTTTTTTAAGGGAGTGTATAATTTCCATACTTAGCGATTTTTCTGCTTGTTTACATTCTTTAGTATTCTCCACTAACCCTTAATTCACAGGTGTTTGACAAACCCTGAGGGCTAACGGTTGGATTCACTGAATAGCTAAGAGGATTCCGCACAAGTCTCATGACGAAGACAGCTGCTAAAAATCCCATCTAGTTGGCCAAAAGGCTAGGCACCCTTGGCCTATAGAGGTACAGGTTGATATTTCACATTTATCCACCCTCTATTTTACATGCTCACTGGAACCATTGCCATGGTCACTAAACATATCTGACAATCTCGCAAACAGGTGCATCGCGGAGCTGGGCTAAATTAGAAGAGATTCCTTAGACACGAAAACTGCAAATTCAACCATCTGAGGGGTCTAATTAAAGGGCGCCCCTGGGCTACAGGGGCGCAGGAATTGCAAATTTGACCATCCTTGTGATGTGTAAAATCTTCATACCTTCCACTTCCACCTTAGATTGTTGGAGTTCTACAACTCGGATGATCTCGCTTGATAGCTTGCCAAAACGCTGACTGAATTTCGAAGAGATTGAATGTATCTATAATCAAAAGTAACTAAATCTGAGCCTCCATATTGAAGGGAACCCCTAGGCTACAGGGGCACAAATTTGCTCTGGAAGTAATATTTCCTCTATTTCGCGCTCTTGCGAACACTGTGGCAGTTGTTGAGTTGACCACATAGAAGCATTACTGCCATTGACGCGTGTGTATGACTGTATTTCAACACTTTCACATGTATAGACACTGTAAAGTTGATTTGCGCGTTGATTGCGCAAGCGTCTCCCACGTTACAAAGTGAAATGTTTCCAAACTTGGAATATTTTTTGCACTTTTCGCCATTTGAAAGTCCCCTCTGTCGTGAACCGTCTTTTTTAGCATCTTTCATCATAGAATGTTTTGCTTTGAGTTTCAGGCTTATATTTTGACACCTGGTACTAGCCAACTACCATTGACAATCTCGGAGATACTATTACTAACTTTTCTCCTGAAAAAGTGAAAACTACCCACCAGGCTTAAACTGACTTTTACCTGAAACTGACTACACCACTATGATCATGATGTGAAATAAGCCAATCAAAATCAATTTCAGCCAATTCTGACAAGTTTCAATTTTTAGGGTTTTGTGACGTGAAACAAGGGTACAAAAACCCTAATTTTCATTTTTTTCCAAATTTTACTAGTATCTTTTCAACACCAAACTAACTCAAAATCCATACTTTATTTGCCCAAAAACTATGTTTTGACATCATTTTAACAAGGTTTAGACTCTTTTAAGCAAAACACCTTAATGAAGCAAAAAATTTGGTTTGGGTACAACAACTATAAATAGACATTCTCTCCAAGAATCTTGGAGAACACACCAGAAGCCAAAATTCACTTCGAAAAGTGGCATAAGTGTCCTCAAGACTAACTGAGCTCATTGGCAACATCAAATAATCACTCTAGAATGCAATGCTAGAGAAACCAAAAATGGGGACATTAGAAATGTACCAAGAAATTGTAGACTAACATCTACTAACATCAATGATTATTTTATTCATTCAGGGTACTGCTTATACAAAATGTAGACCAAGGACCATCTAGCAAGATTGGACTACTTTTCCTCACTGCAAGAACCTTTATAAAGTGTTGACAATTGCCAAATAGAACACAACCATCAACAACTATAATCAAACCATAAACACTACCCACAAGCTAACAAATAACATTAAATAATCAGATACAACCTTGTTGGCGTAACAACTAGCACCTCTGGAGTAAGAGTTGGTACAGACAGCTATGCACACTACGCAATGAGTGCTCTTCAAATTAGGAGGGGAAGCTCCCTTGTTGTGCTTGACAAAAGTACTTGCAAAGGAAAATAAACTAAACTATATCCTGTCTTTTTGCTTCAGCTGTAGAGGTACAAGGCTTTCTCGAAAACTATATACGCTGCAGCTGAGTATTTTCTGGTTTCGCAGACTACTAACTACAACTATGCCAATTACTTAAAATCTATCCAGTTTCCTCAAGAAAACAGAGCATGAGAAAATGGGGCGGGGATAACTATCAGACGATAAACGAGTATAGATTCTCAACTTGAAGGCAAGGTGGCACATCTATCAGCTCAATCTAAACAAGTTTATTGGCAACAACATCACACGATAAACTGAATACAGATTCTCAACTTGAAGGCAAGGTGGCACAACTATTAGCTCAATCCGAACAAGTTTATTGTTTACAACAACACACGATAACCAAGTGTAGATTCTCTACTTGAAGGCAAGGTGGCGCAACTATCATCTCAATCTAAACAAGTTTATTGAACACAAAAACAGATTTGATCTAAGGAAAGAATTCACCATCACAATTGCATGAAACCCTATGTGGCATAACAATTCATTATAACAGCAAAAGCGCATGAATAGATACAGAATGAGCAATATTGAAGGCAAGGTAGGCACAACATATATTCCTCTCTCGTGCAAAAGTTATTTACAAATGAGCAAAAGCTCTTATTTATAGACATCAAAAGGTGTAGGGAACCCTAAAATCACCTTGAGTCAACTGCAGTCTTGCAATGCATGCAAGATTTATTGCTAAACCCTAATAAAGTAAACTATACAGTTAACTGGAAAGCTACCATCAGTTAACCGGTACATCTAACCTAAATGGACAATGTGCAAGCATGCACGTCCTTATTTAAAGCAAAGTTAATTGGACACTACCTTCAGTTAATTGGAAACCCTAACCCTAACTCCTGCGAAGATAATCCCAAGGAAGAGATAAGCATGTATGAAGTCAGAAAGTGAACTCAAGACTAAAAGTCGAGTTAACTGCTGCTCTTGATTCTATCCTCGAAATTAACTGCAGGTTCCAACTAGCAGATCACTCCACGTCATCTCGGTCTAACACTTCGACCAAGAACTCATCAATCTCTTTGTCTTCTAGCACTTTGATACTGTCCAAAGCAATAATCTGTTTCTTCAATTCTCTGTTACTTTCCTTGACTGTATGCATGCATTCTTTGACATCCTCAACTGTCTTTTTGAAACTAGCTGAAATCACTGAAAATGTGATCCAACATAGACACCACAGAATCTCCATCAAGATATCACGAACAAGCTTTTGAAACTCAATTTATACAGCCTTGAGATCAGCGTAGGTACCATCTTCACGAAGATAATGGCACGTGATTTGAGTGACTTTGGCGCTCCGTAAATGGAATGATCTCTATTCCTTCTGCAGCTTAATGCTTCTAATGCTTTTCTTGATTCTTCTCAACGTAAAAGTGTTGCATGATGAAACCACAAAGCCTGACCACGAACACTCTAGTTGCGAGAAATACACACGAACTCGTTGCACACGCAGAATTCCAATGGTCCACCCCACGTCTACGCCTGTCAAATTGTTTGAATCAACCCTCGGATGCACTTGACCTTCATTGTTAGCTGCTCTGATGAAAAAATAAATTAAGACCGATTTGGTCTTTAATTCAGTCTAGTTGAACCACCTTCTGAAAAACTTGCACGTTGACTATGAACATGGCTATGTTCTGACAACTTTCTTTAGAAAGCAAAAATGGCCCCTAGTGAGGCTAAAAATAGCTTGTCGGAGGATAATTTTCACCAAAAATTCTGAGACATGGGTTTTGTCTAGAAAAGGATTCTAAGACAACCCACAATGTCAGAATTGCGAAAACACATCGTTTAGCTTGACATGCAAAGATTCTTCAGTCAAGAATTGTAGGGGTTTTTAGAGCTTCTTGGGGCAATTTTCTTGAGAAAATCTGGAACATGGGTTTTGTGCACAATGGAATTCTAAGCCAACCCCGATGATGCGATTTTCAAAAAGATGTGATTTTGGCCCACATGCAAAGAAATCTTCGAAAAAAAAACACAGAGCTTCAGAATGAAGACTACGGGGCAATTTTCTCAAAAAAATCTAAGACATGGGTTTTCCTGCAAATACTGAAGTATGCGAACCCAGATGGTCAGATTCTAAATATTTTGCCGTTTTCTTTGACATGCGAAGAAAGTACCTAAGATGAGAAATAGAAGAAATAAGACAGAAGAAAGAAGGTTTTATTTGCTCTTCCTCTGTAGAATTCGCCTATCTCTGTTTTGGAATTCGTTGAAACCTGCACGCAAACTGAAAACAAAGTCTGGAATATTCTTCCTCTGAACAAACTGAATCCATTGCTATGAAGAACGCTGAATTCTGACACCTGTAACACCTTCAAATCGCTGCTCGCTCAAGAAGAATGTATGTTTCTAAGCTTGTGATGAGGAAATAATGGACGCCTAAACTTGAATAATGAAATATTCCAAGCCAATTTTTTTCCATTTTTTGAATGCAATTACAACAACATGCACCCGTTAGGGTTAGCACTTAAAACCAAAGCGATGCAGAATTCAACTCTAACCAAGGATGCGCCAGATGATGGTGAGCATATGGTCAGAGGATCTCAATGCAATGCTGAAAGAGTAACTCTAACCAAGAATGTGCCCAAGGTGGACAAACATATGGTCAGAGGATCCCTACCAACTACTATGCTGAAGTAACTCGACGTCAAGAATGTGCCTCCCAACCCAAGATGGAATTGGAGCTACCATATGACGGAGATGCCAAGTAATTACAATGCTAATTCAAAATGTAAATAGGCGGCAAGCCAGCCTCTTCCACTTATTCAGTGGGTATTACAATGAAGCAAAGGAAGCAGAAGTAAGATTGCTGACAGTACTACTGTTCAGCTTACAATGAATTAGAGAGTGCCTGCCAATAACATAGAATAAGAAGTCTAATAGAGCTGCAATATAGTATAATCTCTCCTCAATGATCACAATGACTTTCAACCCAAACCCAACTCAAATGATAGACTTACACAAGCTGATATGACAGAACAACAACTTAATATGCATAACCAGCAACCCTAGAATCCACTAAAATGCTCACAACTCACTCAATACTTGCCAGAATGACATGAGACTTGATGCAAACGAATGCTAGGATGATGACAATGAAGACTAGACAAAGAAACAGCTGACAAATTGAAGTATTTTTTTTTTCTAAACACTTGCCAGGCAAAACAGAATGGTACAGCCTCAAGAAATGTTCTACCAACAAGATAAAATCCAAGACACCTCTAAAAAATCTGCAACTTGGCATAGAGGGGCGCCCAAGGCTAGCAAATGCATGGGTAAACTACCCAGAACCAAAATAAATTCGCCCAAAGACTTATGAGTATAAACTTCAATCTGCAATACAAAATCAGCAACTCCAAATTATGATTAAAATGCAAGAAACTGAACTACAAATGCAAAACAACTTCTACAATGCAAAATCTCACTACAAATCCACTCAACATAATCAAACTTCTCCACTAGGTGCTATCTCTCAAGCACGAAGTTGAGCCAAGGCTAGGAGGCTTTCATTCCTCGAAGCAGTCCAGCACCATTTCGGCAGCATAACAATATTCAAGACATAAGATGATAAAATGAAGAGAGAAGGCCTTCTTTTATAGACTTAGTAGAGAATCTCTAGATGCTTCTAGAAAGTGCGCCATTTTTCCAATTTGAATTTGACTTCA